>JAMPIV010007822.1:95000-196585 GCA_024509875.1 Oreohelix idahoensis | reverse complement strand
CTGCAAGCCAAAAGTGGAATTTATTGGGTCATACGTCTCGAAGAGGGCATAGGGCATGGAGTGATAAGATAACAGGCATTACAAGAGGCATCAATCCCCATAACCCAGACAGAGTTACGTGGCAATCCTAGGTCTTGCCAATTTTTTTTTTTTTTTTTTTTTTTTTATTTAAATTTTTTTTTTTTTTTTTTTTTTTTTTTTTTTTTTATTATCGAGGTTTGTTCCGTTTGCCACTATAGCACGACACCACTGCATGAACTGGTTGCTCAGTTAAAATGAAGACTCAAAGATCCCACAGGGTAACACGAAGGTCCGGGAAAACTGCCATAGAACTGTTGGACACCAAGAGTGTGTGTGTTGGGTTTAAGCAATGGATAGCTATGCTTACATCTACTCCCCCCTCAATCTTGGTTTTCCCAGATTTTTTCTGTGCCCTTGTATACTGGACCAGGTATGGGGATGCGGTCATACCAGGGGGGCGATTGGGTTGTGATGACACGTGAGTCACACTAGTGCCAAGATCGGGGGTGCAAAAAGGTTAGGGTGTTATAGCATATGCCAGTCGCACTCTTGCGACCATCAGAGAAAAAATGCCAAAAGTAGCTGGTGAAACTATTGAGTTGCTAAGATTAGTATGAAATGGGCTATGACGGAAAAGTTCAGGGAATTATCTGCTCGTGTGCTCAAGATGAGGTGTTTACCGGACAACAGGGAGTGTGGCTCCTGTGGCAAAAGTCTAGGCTTGGCATGCAATCGAATTTAGATGGTGGATAAGCACAGATGTCGATGTTCAATTACATCTATCAAACACTCAAGGCAGGTAGAATGCGAACGGAAATGTTGGATAACCTTTCCCGGTACGCTATTGAGAATCCAGAACACCAACCGATGAGCAGATTGATGATGTCGCCATCAGTCACATTCTGCATTAGCTGCCTAGCCGTCCCAACAGCGTATGTCCGCCAAGGTTTAGGTTTTGCTGTCAGAATTGGAGTGTTAGGGGCCATGTGTGGAGCGCAGTGGAGATGGGAGATGCATTCAGGCCCAGATCCAGGCACTGGTGCGTGTTGGTCGTGCAGTTGGTCCTAGCTAGTATTTTGTGTGTACTGTTAGACTTGTTTATGTTTGAAAATATTTTGTATTAAGATTTTGGGTCTAAGGGTAGGGCGTTTCGTTAGAAGAACCCTAATCAAAGGGCGGGAGGACTCGCTACTGGGGATTTTTTTTGTTGCTGGGGGAGTGAAAGTAAATAATGTGTTTTGCCCTCCTCTTGTCCTATTAGTCAAAAGCGGGTCGGGGGCTTTAGAACCGAAGGTAAGTTAGGGCCTAGGCTGTGGCATATAAGTTCGATATCTATAAACTGGGGGCGGGCGGGGGAGGGGCACTTGATAGTTGGGAGAGGTTAATGCGTACAGTAGCGCATTGTCTCGAACTGGGAGAGGTTTTTGCCATTCGAAAAGCGCCGAATAGGTCCTTCATGTGCGTGAAGTTGATCTGGGTTCTGTCAGACAAAAATGTCTGTTGATTCTCTCTGCCAGCTGATAGAATGGTCTGGCGCTCTCTCTTCCAAACCTCTACACCTCACGGTAGAAGGGGAACGACTAAGTAAGTAAGATTCTCTCTGGACATTAGACCTTAAGTGGGAAGGAGGGCTATTACGTACATTTGGTATTATCTAAGGGGGAGTCTTCCGGTCCTTGCAAAATGTTGGTACGCACCAGTCCGCAATATATAGTTATATTAGTTTGTGCGGTCGAGGGATCTACTCCTTGCGCACAGTGACGTTTGTGCATCGCAAAGTGCGTATGGTGAGTTGCCTTTGGGATGCGCCACACGGGGAGGCGGGTAACTTAGTTGAGTGACGCTAGTGAGTTCTGAGACACGTTCGTATGATTTGGAGGGGTACGGCGAGCATGGGACCTTGTTTATGTCCGTTTTAAGAAGAGAGTAGGAATGGTGAGGAAAAAATAAGGGATTATATTTGTATACTATGGTCGCACTCGTTTGATGGAAGCGCGCCATTTATACTCTAGGTTGGCGTTGATCGTATTGGAGTCTTCCTAGGTCAGAACCGGTGCAGTAATGGTCCAGGGGTAAGTTATCGCCCTGCAATTATCTGATAAATGTATGCTGTATTAGTAAGGCCCGCTTTATACCAGTGTGCTAGCGGGAATATGTTATTCCTAGAATGGACCTTGTACAGAGTCGTTTAGCCTTTAGGATTCGTATCGTAGAAGACCACGGATTCTGATATGGTACGAGCTGGGAAAGAAAGTTAATTTGGATGATTTGCAGTAGGCTTATTATGTGGGTAAACGCCTTTATTTGTTAATGCCAAAGTCGGTTTGTCACTGGAACGCATGTTTTGAGAGGTTAGTTAAAAACCTAAAAGATATAACTCAGATACCTCTTTCATATATGTACCATATGAATATCTATTGAGTCTACGTTATTTGGAACTATGTCTTGGATAGAAAACAGTCTCTATTGGACGAATGCGGGAGTTCGTGGTATGGGAGTACATGCTTAAGTGGAATGACCCCTCAAGCAAGGTCAACGGACATTCCACTTCGCTGCTGTTTTAAAAAAAACCTTAGTATGAATATTACGCATTGGTCTCAAAGTTATTACTTTACTGATGACCGAAGGATTTTAGATATGACAATATTTGACCAGATGAGTAAGTCGTTTTATTATCGGAACTAAGTCACTACGCTATGTATAAATTGTTCATCGTACCTGTCCAGTAGGAACATTGTACCTTATTAGTCTTGTCAATGGGTGACGTCTTCGTACTGAAGCCACGTAATAATAACTTATAATAGTAACATTTACCGACGAGTTGAGTATGATCATGTTGGCTGACAAATGCAGTTCCCACTCGTTGAAGTTCTGTTGGATAGCTCTTCATCTAATTTTCATTCTACATTCGCGTCAAGATTAGCTAGTATACACTGGTACATCTGCTACTAGCTATCATGTTACCCGAAAAGAGCGCCACAAACAGTAAATGGTATTGTCTGGGGGAAGTCAATAATTTCAAAGGAAAAACGTACCCTATAAAAGTATCGGTTGAATGGAAGATTTGTACTTTAAGGGTCGACAACATCTTGGAATCTACTGGTTGGGTGAATCACAATCAACTTACGGACAGGGTCAAGGTCATCAATCAACATCCACGTCAGGTTGTTACAGTGGACTGTCTTACCTTGGAATCACCTCTTCGTCAGTATTGCGTGCGAGCTGTGGTCTAATACTCAGAACGAAGTATTTTATGTCAAACGTTAAACACCACGGAGACGAGTGCACATTGATTTTTTACCTGCCACGCGAGATGATTATAACACGTGTTTTCGTTGTACACTTTATTAAGCGTTTAGCTGTGCCTGCAAAGCCAGTTTTGATTTGAGGGAGTTACCAATCATCCACATTTATATTTTTTCATGTTACATGTTATAATATTTGTATTCTTCGTGGGAGGTAGGGAGGTTGATCTGACGAAACGAGATCCATCTCGAAACCAATTCGGCCTCTTCGATCAGACGTTCTGTAGGGCGGGCTCATTTTGTAAGTTTCAAATTGAGCGATAATTCCTGGTTTCAAGGTTAGAAACCTTGCCGAAGTTCCGATCGCTAGTTGTCCCAAAAGTAAACAGTTTTGTTTGCTGTTTTCGTCACGTTTTTTAATTGTAGTTTTCCGTAACTATTTTTACTTGTATCCAAGTAGTGCTTCATGATGAATTTTTGGGTATGTGATTATACTGTCCGAAGGGGAAGTCCTTCCTATCATTCAGTTTTTTACAAAGCAATATGTTTTTTTACACTTTGCACTGTTGTCAAATTGTCTTGTGCATTATTGACATCGTAATATGTCATCGTAAAAATTTTTACGACATTCTATTTTAGTTCCCAACATTAATTATGTTTTATTTGATTTCTACGACTGTAGTCCATTTGTCTTGATTAAGTGTCGTGCGATCAGTAATTTGTACTGTTTGTCTGTCCACGCGTCTAGTTATTGCTTTCACACCATTAACATGTTTAATATAAATTAATAATTAATTATTAATATTATATGCCTATTAATATAACTTGATTTTAATGTTCTAGGACAGGAAACGAAGACCACTAGTTTGTAGTAACACCATTATGTAATAAAATAATTATAATAATAATTATTGAAAAATCTACCTTAGACTATTTATTAAGCAAGGCAAAAGCTCTTTCCATTCCTCCTGATAGGTAAGTAAAGCATTTGCAACTTGCAGAATATAAGAAAGCTCAAGAAATAGAAGCCGAACAGAGAAAGTTTAGAAATCCATTAAGACTAGAAAACAGCAATAAGCAATTTGAGGCGAGAAAAAAAAAAAGGAAAAAAACCAGAGAAAAGCGCGAAAAAAAGAGACTACCAACCGCTGAATTAGAAGAGAAACGATTTCAGCGATAAATGAGGCATAGAACACCTAGGAAGGACAAAAGAGGCTAAATATGAAGAAAACCAAAAGGAAATCCGGAACAACACACAGAAAAAAGAGCAGAAAGAAGATTAATAGCAGAACAAAATACATTTCGACGATATCAGCTTGAGATGGAAGAGAAAGAATAACAAAACGACAGCATGAAACTGGAAAATTAGCAGAGTCAGAATATGATAGACTTAGGTTAAAACTCAGGAAGCTAATTCTCAGAGAACAATTTGAGAAACGGCCAAACTATCATACCAGACATGACACCATTTTAAAAAAGGAAAAATCACCTTAAATTTACCAAAATTTAATCCCCGTCTGAAGAACTGATATTCTTCCCAAAATAGGATTTGACGGGAAAAACACTTAATGCCAATAACTTCCCTAAACGTGGATAAAACACTGTATAGATCACATATTTATCCAGGTTACTTACAGGGGAGCTTTAAGCATTTATCATAGCAAGCCCGTCACACAGAATTAAATGAGAAGAATGATTATAAGAGGTATACAAAATTAGTCAGCAACCGCACTTCAGAAGAAAATTTAAAGTGTCAGAAAGATGAATACCGCATTAAGATTTCGTACATTGCTACCGCAATCAAGGACTGTAGAAATTCGCTCAGTGATTTTTCTGATCAAGCGTCAACTACAGGAATACGATGACCCTCGAAAGATTGGAATCGAATTGTTACCATCCAAAATTGACCAATCAGTCGTTATGAACGTCTCTTCGATTTACTGATGCGCCGATAAGGTTACTATCGTCTGTAAATAAATCTACATTTCACCTCGCATTACTTACACGAACGGAAACCTTTATACGTCAATGAATAGATACTCATTAGAAACAACATGCAAAAAAATATTTGCACCAACTATCATCCCAACCATGGATCTGACGGTAATTGCTGCAACCAGATTAATCCAATGAATCTGCTATTGCCTGTTGCCTTTACAAGCACAACCAAAACATTTTTCACGCAATCCACTTCGATCTTAGTGCTGATCAAGGTATGTTCAATAAGGGAATCCATAATTACCAATTTTTAACAATGATAACTTTTACACCAGGAAGCAATTTCAACAATCTGCTCCATTTAATGTTTCTTGAACCAACGCTCATTCCAGATCGCGAGATTTTGGTAACAATAATTTAAAAAATAATCAAGGACATTATAAATAAAAACGAAAACTTGTGAGATCAAAATCTCCAGGGTTCACCCCCGCAAAAACAGACAATTTTTTTGAAATAAACCATTTAAACCCAACATCAAATCGATCCATTAAAAAATCCCCTACAAATAATTAATCACGGACTCATCCAAATTTTTTTTTTAAAGACTCAGGCAGAATACGACAATTAAAATGGCAATTTTAAAATGACAATAAATCAACAAAATTACGATCGCGTCGAAGAGATAGATCGTCAAGTAATACTACGGGAACATTCTAATGTCCGCTTTAAGGTGATACACCCACAAAAAAGGCAGGCTAACATTGAACAGGGAAAAAGTAGCTGAAACTCACAATGCAAATGTCTTGTTCTCCACTTGATTGTACCCAGGTGAGAAAGACTGTCCAGAAAGCTCGACTCTTTTTCCAGCCCTAAGGCGATCACGACGCTGCGTTGCGGACATACCTTGCCTAGTCTACCTGCAAGTCTGAAAGGCCACTGCTGCGTCAGTACACACAGGGACAGGGCTCTCTTATGTTTAACCAAGGGGATTTGTCAATATAACATTTCATGCTCTCTCTCCTATTTGACTCAGGTTGTAGTACACGTGGGGCGTCCGGACTTCGCTGATCAACCCAAGTTGTGCCACGGGGGGGGGGGGGGGGTGGGTGGCAGGGTTAGTCAAGTGTGTGACTTTTGCGTGGCATCGAACACTCATTCTTGAAAAGCTTAAAAACGTTGAAACATTTCCCACATGCTATTAAACCGGTACTGATCTTAATACACCATTTTTTTTCCAGGAAGATCCAGCCATGTCTTCCACTCCTGAAAAACCCAATTTGTGATGTTATACTTGGTCGCATACATGGGTATAAAGAGTGTACACCACAGCAAATTGCTGAATGGGAAGAGCGTACCATATTCAAACTGCAAATGCAGTAGTGACTAGAAGCGCAAGCTACTAATATGTCGCATGATAACCTATTGAACCCCTACAGTTCATACCACTTGTGGATGATGATGCTCCTATTATCACGGGAGTTGTT
This sequence comes from Oreohelix idahoensis, assembly GCA_024509875.1. NCBI lineage: Eukaryota > Metazoa > Mollusca > Gastropoda > Stylommatophora > Oreohelicidae > Oreohelix > Oreohelix idahoensis. The sequence continues at coordinate 189,897 of JAMPIV010007822.1, read as the reverse complement.
TGCAACATTTCCCTCAAAAGAATGATAGATTCATTAAAAAAAATTTTCAGTATGTGAACAAAAGTAATACCAGCAACAAACTTGCAAAATCTAGACATGACTTTATACTTAAAAATGGGATTTTGGTTAGAGTAATACGGGAAAAGGATTCATCCTTATGTTATCAGATCTTAGTCCCATCCCTCTTATGAGATCTCGTATATTACGACATGCGCATGACTCGCAATGTGCGGGCCATATGGGTTTTTATTCGCGTACCAAATCCAGAGTGCTTTCGGCATTCTACTGGCCAGGCGTCCATAGGGACATCACTCTCTATTGTCGGTCCTGTTTGATATGTCAGGAAGTTAAGGTACGGGGTCCATTTCATGCGGCTCCTATTCAAGCTGCGGACATCCCGATTAGACCATTTGATAAAATGGCTATAGACATTATTGGTCCGATGCTTCCATCTGCTAGAGGGCATACGCATATTCTTACGTGCATTGATATGTGCACTCGTTGGCCTGAGGCCATCCCTCTCAAGAACACTTCATCTGCCAGTGTAGCAGAGGCATTGATGTTAATCTTCTCACGCATTGGTTTTCCACGGAAAATCTTGTCGGATCATGGGGTTCAGTTCATTTCTGAATCCATGTCTCAAGTTATGAAGACATTAGGTATAGACAGATCTCTTAGTTCTATTTATCATCCGATGTCAAATGGGTTTATTGAGCGTCTCAATAGGACACTCAAGCAGTTGTTGGGTAAGATGACCCAAGACCATCCCCAACACTGGGATCGGGTCATACCCGCTTGTCTGTTTGCGTATCGCGAAGTACAAAATCAAGCCACGGGGTTTTCTCCATTCCAGCTTGTTTTTGGCATGCAACCACACGCGGTCCGATGTCGTTAATCCACGACTTATTATTGGTTGACGAGAATATTGAAGAGGAAACTCAATCCTCTTATGAGTATGTGATCTCTCTGAGAAAGAGAATCATAGATGCTTGTAGACTAGCTACTGCATCATCTGAACAAGCCAAAGAAAAAGCTCGTCTATTTGCAAACAAGTATTGACGTCTTCGCCAGCTCATACCTGGTGACGAAGCTTTTGTCTACTACCTTCGCGTAACAATCGTCTTTTAATTACCTGGAGAGGTCCTTTCAGGATCATCTCAAGAATATCCGATGTCGACTACATCGTTGATGTTAATGGTAAACATAAAACCTTCCACATTAACATGTGGAAGGAGTATTACTCACGTCCTGATTATCTACAGTCAGTGTTCCAGGCAACTGACGATAAAATAGACACCTCCTATTCAACACTATTCTAGTTTGTCAGTCATCCAAGAATAAGAATCTTCTTTCGATGATGTACAACTACCAATACCAGTTGTACCACTCCATATTCCACTGAGAAATGGAATGATGTTAACAATCATACTGTTTCCGCGTAGCATATGTAGTGCACTGGCTCACCATACGCAGTGTTCTAATATTCTCCCTCATTGATCACCTGTTCACTGACACGAGCCTCAAAACGGCTACTGGGTCGACCCAACATGGACAGCTAGTTTGACTCAGTCATCGCGCAGTGATGAAGAATCATCACCCCTTGATGCGATGATGTAAGAAAATCGGGCCTACCATATTACCATAGTTGTACCACTGGGCATAACGGTTCCACTGAGAAATTTTTTGATGTTTTACAATCTCATCATACTCTTTCGGACTGATCAACGTCAGCAAGTCTCTAAATATTCTACACTCGTTTATGAGGATGTCCTCACTGACATCCCAGGTCATACGTCAGTCATCCAACATGACATTATTCTGACTGACGATACGCCTATTCGAGTTCGCCCATATCCTATCCCTTTACACTTTCGTGATAAGGTTGATAAGGAATTGGATGAGATGCTTCAATTAAATATAATTGAACCATCTTCATCACCATATTCTTCTTCTATGGTAATCATAGGAAGAAGGACAACAATATACGTCTTTGCGTAGATTACAGGAAATTAAACAAAGTTACAAAATTCGATGCGGAACCTTTACCTCTTTTAGACGACTTATTGGAGAGGATTATCTCATGCCACATTCTTTTCGAAATTTGACCTTTCAAAGGGCTATTGGCAAGTGCCACTAACTCCTAAAGCAAAGCCATTCACCGCTTTCTCGACGCCACGGGGTCTTTTTCAATGGAATTTTATGCCATTCGGATTAATGAATGCGCCAGCTACCTTTGTACGCATGATGCGCCGCATATTGTCTCATCGTCCCGATGTCATTACTGATATAGATGACATCTGTCTTTTCAGTGACTCTTGGGATGAACATATTCATGGATTAAAAGCTTTACTTTCTACCTTACGGGATTATAACTTAACAGCGAAACCTTCAAAGGCTTTTGTCGGTTTTCATGACATCTCATTTCTGGGTCACCGCATAGGTCATGGTTTCATGTATACAGAAGACAGTAACGTCTCTAAAATTTTAAACATCTCAGCACCTAAGACAAAAAAAACAAGTTAGGTCTATTTTAGGACTAATACAGTTCTATTCAAAATTCATCCCTCATTTGTCTACTATAACTGCACCTTTTTCGTCTCTACTGAAAAAAGGCACATCTAATGTAATAAAGTGGTCGCAGGATCACCAAACGGCGTTAGACTATATAAAACGATTTTTTTCAAATGAACCTTTTTTGAGGTTGCCTAACAAAAATCTCACTTTCATCCTTCGCAGTGATGCATCTTCTTACGCTATTGCTGCAGTTTTGATGCAGGAATATAACGGCACCCTCGCACTTATTTCCGGTGATGTACGTGTCCGAAAACTTACGGAGAGCGAACTCAAATACTCCGTTCTCGATAAAGAGCTCCTAGCATTGGTTCGCATTAAGTGGGCAATCACAAAACTGGAACGTTACCTCCTGGCTCACACTTTGTGGTGGAAATCTGATCAAAAAGCTCTTACCGCACTGAACTCGAAAAACGTAAAATCATCGAAGTCAGCGCGTTACGCTATAGCGCTTCAACCATTCAATTTTGAAATACGAGCTATTCCTGGAGTGAAGAATGTGTTCGCAGACTGTTTGTCGAGATGCCCAAGCGAACTTGTCGAAACTAAACCACTTCCAGATGTTGAAACATCCTCACCGATAACATGAATAACTGTGTACATTTTCATTGATTTATACATCTATAAAGACTGAACATAATAACTGAAGTATTCGTATAAATATATCTTTTTCAGGATATACTTACTTATGGATTTATAACATTACTTCTTGTGTAGTCGTTTTATTAGAACGGGTAACAGGGTATTAGAATAACATTTTATTATTACGGCAACATGTATGTTATTCCTATGGAACATATATTACATACATATCGAGTTCGAGAATATATTTTATCGTGGTATGGAACATTGAGAACATCGTCATCGATTACTAACTAGTTGTAACTGAACATTGAACAATGCGCTGTTTTTAAATCTGCAAACCATTTTTCTCTATCAGGTCGGGATCTCTAGAAATACGCAATTGAAGTTTTTTAACAACGCATACAGTATTACAACATCATTCGTACAAGAAGTATAACAGTTATGTAGGCTTGAATTTCTTTGCAGTCGACTTTCGTCGGTGAATGGCATGTGGTACATCGCGATGAAGCATCCAACAATAATCGGCAAGCATGGTCACACTCCACCGTCCTTGATAACGTGACTCCATTACGGCGATATCTTGATGGAATCGTTCTCCATGTTCATCGCTGACTTCGCCAAGGTTGTCAGGGAAAAAGTCAAGATGCGAATCGAGCAAATGGATTTTGAGGGACATGTTACAGCCCATAATTCTGTATGCATCTATGCACTGCTTAACAATATGCAACATAGTCAACAGATTTGTGATTTCCCAGAAAGTTATCGACGATCGATTTGAATGCCATCCAAGCGCGAAGTTCACTATCATGTAACAAGTTCTCGAATTGTTTGTCTGCAATAACTTTCCTAATCTGAGGTCCTACAAAGATACCTTCCTTTATCTTTGCATCGCTAACTTGCGGAAACTTTTCTCGAAGATAAGTGAAAGCTTTGCTCGTTTTATCTAACGCTTTTACAAAATTCTTCATGAGCCCCAACTTTATATGTAAACAGTGGTAAAATGAAGCTGTCTTTGTTAACTAATGGCTCGTGTATTACATTTTTATGCCCGAGCTGCATACGATCCCGGATAGGCCACACCTTTCTTGCATAATGTTCCTGTCTGTTGCGGCTGTCCCATTCACATCGGAAGCAACACAATTTAGTATACCCAGTCTGCATGCCCGTGAGAATTGCAATGACCTTAGGTCTCCACAAATCCGCCATTGGTAGTCATTGTACTTTATTTTTTCCAAACGTATAGCCATATTGTCATAAGTTTCTTTCATATGAACAGAGTAGGTGACTGGAATTGATGAAAATAAATTTCTGTTATGCAATAACACGGCTTTTAGACTAGTCTTGGAAGAATCGATGAAAAATCGCCATTCGTTGACTATGTGCTCATGACCGTTTACATCTTTGCAATAGCAAATGTCATCATCCATCTCAAAGTATTCAACAAGTTCTCTGTGTCTATGACGAAATTTAGATATCGGAGTATTGGGCACTCCAAAAGGCATCGACTTATGCTTCGGCGATTTTCGTAACCAACCTGCCAATGTATCGAACAAACTGCATTTGGCTTCCAAGATTTATTTTCATCATCAACTTTCGAATCGAAATAAAGTTCATATGCTTTCTTTAGTAATGGTGTAAAGTTTTTCTGGTCAACACGATCGGTAAAATATCCGCACACGTAACAGAACAGATCAGCCGAATTTCTACAACTTCTAGAAGCCATATTTTGCTCAGAATTATTTCAAAATACAGTAACTATTTGAAAAATCGCGTAACATATGTCATGCATCTTTTAGCAGTATAAAAAGTAGAATTATGTTGCTTTTTATTAATTTTTTAATAAGTTATATAGTAAAAATGAAACGGAGCAAATAACGGTTTCCCAAAAATATATTTATTCACAAATATCTTAAGAACCCGACGTGATAGAGATAAACGGATTTCAGATTTGAAATCAGCGCAAGAAACTGACCTAAGAACACTTATTCTTATATAAGAAAGAAAAATGTTGTTTGTCAGTGTTATTTGTTAGTAATTAAGAAATATATAAATTACTATAATTCAATTTAATCTATTTAATTAATTATGGATCACACATATACTAACTTTCTTAGTTGTCACGTAATACCTGCATTCACGGGTCTTAGTTATGATATCTCACTGTTAAGATCACTAGTCAACCATACTAGTGTTAGAAAACATTAAGTGTGTTGATTCTTAAAGTGTTTAATTTTGCATTGCTTCATTTTTGCACATTGTATTTTCAATTTTTCTGTTTTATTGATTCTCTTTGCGGTCGAATGATTCGCGCACTGACGTGCACAAAGCAGTGTGAGTTGCTTTGGGACGCACGGGTAACCTAGTTGAGTAGTTTCTGACGTCATGATTTGGAGGGGGCAACATGGACCTTGTTTATGTCCGTGATTGATATATATTATTATTGTATACATGGCACGTTTATGGAAGCCATTTATTCTAGTGATCTGTATTGGTCTTCAGGTCGAAACCAATAGCAGTAATGTCACGTAAGTTATCGCCCCAATTCTTAATGTATGCTGTATTGTAAGGCCGCTCTTATACCAGTCTAGCGGGAATATGTTATTCCTAGAATGGACCTACAGAGTCGTTAGCCTTTAGGATTCGTATCGTAGAAGAAGGATTCCTACGAGTGGGAAAGAAGTTAATTTGATTGCAGTATTTATATGTGTAAACGCCTTTATTGTAATGCCAAAGTCGTGGCATGTTTTGAGAGGTTAGTTAAAACCTAAAGATACTAACTCAGATACCTCTTCATATATGTACCAGTGAATATCTATTGAGTCTACGTTATTTGGAACTATGTCTTGGATAGAAACAGTCTCTTATTGGACGAATGCGGGAGTTCGTGGTATGGGAGTACATGCTTAAGTGGATGACCTCAAGCAAGGTCAACGGACATTCCCTTGCTGTTAAAAAAACCTAGTATGAATATTATTGGATCCTTATTACTTACGTGAGAGAGGATTTTAGATATGAATGACCAGAGATGTATCGTTTTTATCGGAACTGTCACTACTATGTATAAATTGTTCATCGTACCTGTCAAGGAACATTGTACCGTCTTGTCAAACGTCTTCGTACCACGTAATAAATTATAATAACTTTACCGACGAGTTGAGTATGATCATGTTGGCCTGATTTGCCTTCCACTCGTTGAAGTTCCGTTGGATAGCTCTTCATCTAATTTTCATTCTACATTCGCGTCAAGATGCTAGTACACTGGTACATCTGCTACTAGCTATCATGTTACCCGAAAAGAGCGCTCAACAGGATGGAAACTCTTCCACTTGTTATTTAAGGTTCCCCTGTGTTATTCTGTTCGTCAGGAAGGCGACAGTTGTTATTAAGTTGTGATAGGAATTCGAAGCAAGGTAAAAATGAACTTTAAAACTTCCTTCGTTCGCAGTGTATGCAGAACATATTTTGAGTCAAACTGTGAGAAGAAGCTCACGGATGTTTGAAATGCAGAGTACTTTATTTGCTATGCTCGGTGGAGCCAATTAAGACTGTTAGTCTTAGATTTACACAGAAACCCAGGAGAATAGATATTATTCTGAAAAACCCGCATGTTAGCGGTATATTTTGAACATGGACGATTATGTCTACGTATGAGAAATCCACAGTGTTTACTGTTTCATAGAGGCCTAATATAACTATCTGGAGTGGAAGACCAGATGAGTTACAAGTTATTGTTATTATAACTATGGAAATGAAAACTCGCCTGGTGTACGAGGGAGTTATTTGGAGTACCTGACGCGCTGAGTCAGTGGTACCATTAATGTTATAAGACTATCTTCGAAAGGACAGATCATTGTCGATTCGTCCGACTAGAGGGATGGACTATGCTATTTCGTCGTGCGCCATGTTTGGGGTCGATGGGAGACTTAAGAAGATATCTGACATGGTGAAGTCAGAATGAAATTGATGGATGTTTATACAGCTATTAATTGGAGTCAGCAACATATTGATATATGAATATTTATTGAACTTGTTTCCATGCAATCGTAGTGAACTGTCTTCACGTCCGCCACGTTCCTGTGTCATGCTTATATGAACTTGTCTACGTTGTCTTGTCGCTGTGACTAAAATAAATGGTTGAAATGTCAACAGCTGTTCACCTATATTTTTGACTCCATGCCTGTGACACGTACGATATATGGTTCTACCAACTCAACATCTACACCTCTATATGTGATGAATGCTACACACTCTCATATGTTATGTATTGTGAGGCAAGTCTGTACTGCTGAATAGACGTCTACCTTGTCGAACTTTCTAACACGCATTCGCGCTATGTTGACATCACAAAGCACACTACATTACCAGCCACTACAACTATAGCACAGTATACCTGTATCAGTAGTGACCAACCAGCAGGTATCAGTGCGGCATTAACGTTTCCATGCTATTCTCTTGAAGAACTGTTAGCACTGCAGGAGGCTGATACTGATATGATGACAGTCTCCAGAAATATGAGAGATCGTACTAGATTGCCCAAGGAGGAGATGAGGAGATTATCAAAGCCAGCAACTAAGGCAGCGTAGGCGCTTAACACTAATTGGAGGCTTGCTGTATCGGATAGTAAGTGGACCAAATGGGATTAAGATCACGCAGCTTGTGGTTCCAGAATCTTTAAAAACGCGAGTTCTGGAGGCAGTGCACAAAACTGGCCATCAGGGTCGTGACCGCATGTTGCAGATACTGAGGAACATGTGTTTCTGGGATGGCATAACGTATGATGTAGAGACATTCTGCAGAAGGTGCAGTAGATGTAATATACCAAAAGCCCCGCATCTCAAGATCCAAGGTCCACCGGGTAACCTGCGGGCATCCAATCCTTTTGAAGTAGTCGCCATGGATTTTACGCTGCTGGAAAGAGACGCACGAGGCTACGAGAATGTACTCATTATAACTGATGTATTTAGGAAGTTTGCAGTTGCCGTCCCAACCAGATACCAAAAAGCATCCACTGTGGCCCGAGCGTTGACAGAAAAGTGGTTTTTGTACCTAGGTGTGCCGCAGAGGCTTCATTCCGACCAGGGTAGAAATTTCGAATCAGCTGTCATATCCGAACTGTGCAGAGCATATGGCGTCGAGAAAAGTCGAACGACGGCATGCAATCCTCGTGGAAATGGCAGTGTGAGTGGTTTAACAGGACATTGCATGATCTCTTAAGGCCATTGTCCACCAATGAGAAACGGAGATGGTCTGACCACCTGGCAGAGGTCCTTGCAGTCTACAACGCTACTCCCCATGCATCTACGGGTTACTCCCCTTACTGTCTTTTGTTTGGGATGAAGCCGAAACTGCCCATCGATTTCATATTGGGCCATTCATCAGGTGACGAAGAACCAGCTACGGCTGACCAGTGGCTTGAATGGCACATTTCCAGGTTACGAGAGGCGCACGTAAGAGCAGAGGCACAGTTGCAGAAGTTGGCAGCAGTCCGGAAAGAGAGATGTGACAAGGTGCCGTGTTCTGTTCCATTACAGGTGGGAGAATTGGTGAGGAAAAGAATGCACTACGCTGAAAGATCCAAAATACTTGACATGTGGTCAGAAGAGGAGTACATTGTTGTTCGTGCTCCCACAATGACAGGGGGTCCATATGTCATCCAACGAACAGATAGAGCGAGTCCGAGCATTAGAGTCACTGGCAACGAACTGAGACGAAGTGAAGACAAAGATGATTCTCCAGATTTGGTAGATACGACACTAGGCCTACCTGAAGCACCAGCTTTGCCAGAGGAGACAGACCCTGGGGAGGACGCACATGGTTTAACGCCCGAACCAGGCTGGTATGCCCTGCAGCCGATAGAGGGTCCTGCCCCGAGACGTTCTGAGAGATTACGACTGAAGCGCCTAGCTTAGTGCAGTTGTCGGGACGACAACAAAATCAGGCGGGGAATATGTGACAGCGCCATCGTCATCTCGTCTATTGTCCATCGCCATTTTGTCGGTTGTTCTGTACCTTCTACCACAACATAACATGTGGCAGCCATTTTACGTTACATCTAAAAATAGAACATTAGTAATGCCGCAGATGGAGTAGCAGCCAATCAGAGAAGAGAAGCGTCCAGGCTATCGCGTCAGTTGAAATTCTTTATCATTCTGATCGCCTGTCGCGGAGAGAGAACAAGCTATTGAGATCTGAAGTCTAGTTCAAGCAAGAACATGCCTAGAACTTGTGAGTAGATATAATATTATTCTCCAACATTCTAAAGTCTTTACAGTGTTAGATAGGATATTAGGTTTACCATCTGTGTGCCGTAGTATTTTAGATAAGTATATACTTAATTCTGTGGTATTTATTTCACGTGCGGTTGATGTTAGCTCTAAATCTATTCGGACATGGCGTGGGTCCATGTTCAGGAAATATAACACGTGGCCGGTACTAGAACTGGCATATTCAGTTATTACATTTGTGTACATGAAATTTAATGGTTAAGCATTTCCATATTGTTTGGGGTTAAGGAAACCTTCTATGATCTTATGTAAATCCGACACGTAGTCGGTTTGATAAATATTTAATTGTGGCGCGATTTAGATTGTTATATTTATTAACTACGGTGCCGAAAATAGTTTATTTTAGTGTGGCGAGTGCTGCAATTTATTAATATGTTACAGCTTACTAGAATAAGTCCTGTGCTTCTTCAGTAATGTTAGACTAATAATGTGGTGTAAGTATTAGTAAGACCGGCTATAGCTAATTTGTGTTAGCTTTCTTAGTTTCATAGTCTTTTATACAGTGTAAAATCTCTATTGGTTATCTGTACCACTTTAAATAGCTTTGCTAAGCCATTATTTCTATAATATTTAGTATTATAATTAAGGTTACTATAGAATGTACAACCACGCAGCTTAGCTGGGTTGTTAGCGTGGCTGTATGCTGTTCTCGCAAGATGGCGTAACCATAAGGGCACGTAGTATGAATGGGTACCTGTAGCTGATTGATCATGGCTAACTGTGGTGGGCGCATGTTTTCTGAATGGTAAGTGTTATTATTTATGCTATTTATTTTCACTTAGACATTGTTTTTATATATTGTTTTTCAGAAAGTCTACGAACACTGTCTGGGTGTTCGGTAGTATTAAATGTTGATCTGTATAAGGCTTTGTGTTGCTTGAATTGCTAAGTCTGCTGCTGAGAGGGTTGCAAGCAACCAATAATTGCAACCCCTGTCAAACGATCCTTAATAAAATTTTCTTAGTGCACGGGTCTTTGGTGTGAGGGAGCCACATCGACATAAGTTCGCCTCAACCACACCTAGCCCCTGTCACACTGACATAGGGTGTGTTTTTACGACTCAAATCTCTTTCTCTCCCTCTCTCATTATCTCTGACTCCCCCCTCTCCCTCTCTGTTGTTTTCTTTTTGTCTTTGCAATGAACTAGGCGCTTGAACAGTTCTTAAAAAATCTGTAACACTAAGAGCAGATATATAATCATACACGTTTGAAGTAAACAGTTTATAAATAACATTCATTGCGCAAGAGGCTATGCATAATAAAGTCTGGAACATGAAGATATGTATTATGTGAAAAAATATAATTTCAAAAATATTTATTATATTATAAACAAAACTATGAAGAAAAACATTAACCAAGAGAAACATTTGCCACAAAAATTAAAAGCAAGCCCAATATAAAGTAATACTGATAAGGTAATCAAAAGCCAATGAGAAAGTTTAAAAAAGATTAACACATTGTCGTAGATTTTATCAGATAGGTAATAGATGTTTATAGTCCTGTCTGAGCAGAGGTGATAGTGATGACCATGTGAAAGTAAGGGGTAAGAAATAGTTTTATCACGAGGTCATCGTGTAAGAGAAAGGACAGTCTTTGGATAGAATAATTTATCTAATCCAGCCTATCTGGACGACGATATTTAAATCAGACGCACTTTCTCTCCTTGTACGAAATACAAGTTACACTACACTCAAATGAACACAATTCTGTGACAAATACGCACGAACGTGAAAAACAAACTATGAATAACATATAATGGATAGGGGTTGACCGACACGATAACTAAAGGTTTAATAAAGTTTATTATCAATAGAAGATCACAACAATAAGCATATACATTACTAGATCATGGTTTACAGACAAAATCGCAAAAGAAGAAATTAATCAAATAGGTTCTCCCCCTCTGGTAAAGGAAAAGAAAAGACGATCCCATCAGAGGTTTATTAACCCAAAAGATCAGAAGTTAACAATAAGTTATGAAATAGTCAGTATGGAAAAAGAATAGGTTCCTAATGTAATCTAGCCCGTGACTACTCAGATTAGTGAGATAAAAAAAGAAAGAAGAAACCACATAAGTATATGATGTTAACAAAAGACATAAGTTTCTTTCTCCGTTCATTCAATTCACATCCATTCAGTGGCCACTTTCAGACTTTTGCTTACCCCAGTAGTTGTCGCAGGCATTCCAAGGAAATACACTAATAAGTAATAAGATTATTTAGTGTCAAATTTAAGTTTTGCCAAATCCAGCCCCAGACTCGCCGTAGTTGCTGACTGCAAATTTCACGGGAGTCGCTAGAGTCGGTGATTTAATTTGTCCTGGATACAATAAGTTATCTATGCCTTCAGTTGGTTGGAGTAAGGTTCATGCGTGGTGATCGCCGACGTAGGATGAATAGAACATATATAGTTCCTATGTTGTTTAGCTTCAGGTGGCTGAGACGCTAGGTTAAATTACACAAATGTTGCTGACAATATATTTCGCCACAGCTGGCTGATGAGATTGATATAAGTAAATCTGGTAATAGTTCTGGTCCAGTTAATATTATAATTTAATGGTTCTATTCTGGTTTCTCTCATGAAAATGAGGAAAATTGGACCACACAGGTCACAGCAAGAAGCTCATCAATATTAAATATCCCTGGATGCTTATAATATTATAAGTTCGAATGATCATTAGTTCATATGGCCATTAAAAAACCGCTAGTACTCAGGTTGATCAGCCTAGATTTTAGGAAAGAAAATATAAACATTTAACCAAATTATCAATATCATATCTAACACGTGTTAAAATAGGACCTCTTCACCACTCCGTTATAAATTAGATTTAAAACACACGTTTCTAGCTTATCCTGTCGTTTTTAACGCGTGATATGAACACTAGTGTTACGCACAGAATTTTTTCCGAAAACATTGTATAATCATTTTCTTTGGACATTGTATAATTAGCTTGTCTGAATTGTACACTTAAATTTTTTTCAGTCAAAGCTAGATAACCCTAGTTTGACTGTGATTACCATTTTCAATGATGGTTACCTTCTCTTGTGACGGGACACGTCGGTCCATTTTTGAGAACGATGTGTGTTCATTCTCCTTATATGGTAGTATCGGTCAACTGTTTCTTGGAATGATTGAAACCAGTGTTGAGGTTGTTATTCCTGTCCATATAAGGCGCGATCTATTACAAATCTTTATCTGGAATGTTCCTACATCGTCTCGTTTGATTCTTACTCAAGTGTATGCGTTCTGCGCATGTCCGGACGTTAGGTGTGTCTGGGAAGCTTTCCTGTCTCGGAGTCTATGGAAAGTTGTGAAGCAGAGAGAACGCTTCTTGCGTCTCTGTGATTCTTTGATAGGGAATTAGGAGCCCTATTGTGAGTTAGTTTAGCTTACAAGGTCCTTCCCTTGATAATTCAAAACGCCTGGAGGCGTGTGTTTTTGTGGTGTTGATTTCGAAACAAGGTAATACCTCATTTACGTTTCAAATCTGTAATCTAACTTTATGTTTGACAATGGTCGATCTCTGCTCACTTACGAATTACAGAAATAGAGGTTCTTCTACTAGAAGTCACGCCCCAGGTATCTTCATACCTGAGATTAATATGTACACGGGTCATACTTAGCCCGAAGGACAGTTCTATGAACGTCGCTATGTCAGCGATTGCACCTACGTCGAGGTTAGACTTAGGAATGCCTGTGAAGGTCAGCTTGACCTATACTCCTGGAACACCATCCTCGTGCGGACAATAATAGACTTATTTTGTACATCTGATCTGCCAGCATCAGAGAGGAGTATTGATTATTATTTAATGAACATTGATGATATGCAGCTGACACTGTTGCAGGATTTTGATGAACCTTATGTATGCAGATCCATAAACAAAACTTTAGAATGCTGAATACATTGAACTATTGACGTCTATGACTTATGTAACGTATCTGTACTTGTGGCGTCAAATAAATGATGAAACGTCAAGAGCAGTTTACCCTTTTTATGACTTCGCATGTCATATTTCATGTGCTGTAACTCTGTGAACTACCTCACTACTATACACAGCGACAACAAAAACCAGATAAGACACCCTACACTTCAACTATAATATACCTGGTGTCGATAGGGGTGGTATTTGACAGAGCTAAAGATTTACAACGTACTTGGACTTATACTTGCAACGTCCATAGTGGCCAGACAGTGTGGCCTTATCATCATTGAGTAAGCATCACCTAATCCACCCTTATCAACTAGTCATTAAAAAAATTACATAAAATGGATAGAAGTAAATAATATATACCGTCAGTAGACAGTTGTTTAATGTATGTACTAGTCAATTTAAAACATCTCTTACTGGGAAATAGCGAGTAATTAAATTCACTTTACGGCTGAAAAAGATTTAGCTATAAGTTATTTAATTAGCACAGAAAATCTCAGTGAAATATAATGAGAACTTTAAACACACTAAATCAGTTAAAGGCTAGTATATAAATTACCGCAATCAGAAAAATGAAACACTCCACGAAAATCTAATAATTTTCACTCTGTACGAGAAATCTAAGATATCAAGCTAGTGAATTTCAGATAGATTTCTGAACAACTGATCATGGCTATCGGAGAGACATGGTATATATTCGTAAATTCCGTTCTATCGCTCTTTAATGCGAAAGTCACACCTACTGCCAGACCCGAGCCCATTTGCCGTTCGATTCTTGAATCAAAGGTAATTTTACCACCTCTGCCGCCGACAACCTCTCTGGCTTGACTTTCATCATCTCCGCCTTGCCGAATATCAGCTACGCAATTAATTCCCCTGACAGTTTTACAATCCAAGGTCCGTCTCAGACTTTAACATCGCCCCTGATCAAAGAATCTATTACGCCATGCTCCGCGCTCTCTCTGTGTGTTCCACCGTGCTTAATTTCCAAACGGCTGACGTGTTAATTGTACTAGTGAATCCTTCGTTCATGTAGCAAAAAAAATAAACTAGATGGGGAGGGGCAAAAGTGGATGATCACTGCTGCACTATTTCCATCTGTGACACACATGGAAATTCAGAACAATACAAATAATATACCGTAAATATTCTTACTTAGTCTTACTTACTTACTTAGTCGTTCCCCTTCTACCGTGAGGTGTAGGGTTTGGAAGAGAGAGCGCCAGACTATCCTATCGGCTGTCTTCCTCCTGGCCTGGTTCCATTCTAGTCCTCGATCCTTCAAAGATTGTCTAATGTTGTCCTCCGAGCGGACTCTGGGTCGTCCTCGAGGTCTGGATCCTTGGCTCTTTGTTTCCCATGCTTGTCGTGGTATCCGATCTTCTCCCATTCTGCAGACATGGCCAAACCATCTTAATTGGGACTGTTCTACTTGGGTCTGCAGGGGGTAGGATGTAAGGCCTTGACGTATCGTCTGGTTGCGTACCATGTCTCTTCTTGTTACTTCAACCACCTTCCTCAGATACCTCATTTCTGAGGTTTGGATCTGGCTTTTATGGGTTGTAGTCATTGCCCATGACTCGCATCCGTATGTCAAGACTGGGACATAGGTGGAGCGGTATACAGCCATCTTCGTTTTCTTACCAACCTCTCTCTTGCTGAGGAATCCTCGATTTATGGCCTGAAAAAGTCTCCCAGCTGCTGCTTTTCGAGTGGCCAACTCTTCTTTGATGCCTCCCTTTCGGTCTATAATAGCTCCGAGGTATATTAAAGTGGTCGACCTGCTCCAGGACCTGTTCTCCCAGCTTAATCTGATGTTTTCTTTTCTTCTCGTGATATCACCATGGATTTTGTTTTAGAGCTGCTTATGACCATCCCTCTCTTCTCCAGCTCTTCCTTCCAGACTTGCAGGTTGGATTGGAGATGTAGCACTCTGATTTAGCAATCAGGGCAACATTGTTGTGTCTTACACCAGTGGTGGTCCTGAACTCTTCTGACTTATGGTTTGCTGTCCTCACATAATTTCTGACAATGACTATGGTAGAAGGCTCCTGGTTTATAGCATGAATCAGAGGTGCTGGAATATTTCTTCTGATTGCCCAGTGACTAGTCCCAAAGTTTGCTCCAGGGGAACCCTGACAATACGCACTTTTCCCAGATCTATGGAAACAAAGACATGCATCTCACTCTTATACCTCCAAGGGCCTTTTATACTAGCTGTTCTGAGTGTGAAGATTACGTCTTGAGTTACTTCGGTGTAGTGGGTTTGGTGGTAGAATGTATGATGGTGATATTACTAAAATGTAATGTATGATGGGGAAGTGATGTGAAGGCTCCTGTGATATAATATGTTTAGTTTTGGATGGTGAATTGTACTAGAAGGCCTTTAGCTTAGCTACCACTACGAACCTCTCACAGTTAAATTTTTCTTGATTATTGTAATGTGTGGCCCTTACGTTGCTAACTACGTCCACACTTAGGGTAATGAATGTTGTATTATGTTGTGTGGTGTGATAGTTTAAGTGGTGGTTGCACCTATATTAACACACGTATAATTTAAGAAGGTACTAATAATATTTTGAACAAATATTGTATAAAATATTTGTACTGAACTAGGGGGGTTTACACGTGTGTAAAATTTTATTTCGTTTTCAGAATTATATTTACATTTTATTTGTTCTGGCCGATCAAACATTTTTTTAGGTTGACTCAGAATGGCTAACACTTATTAAAGGATTTAGAGTTGATTAATGAAAGAAAGTAATTTGCATGGAATTATTACTTAAATGCATAAATGCACATATAGTAATACCATTTATTTAATGTAATACATATACTAGTTAGTTAGTTTTGATTAAAATGTTTATTAGTCGTTCATCTCACTTGGGAGGATTAGTTTGAAATGTTTGTGTGTTGGGTGGCTCTCTTCACACCTGTCTATATTTCGACTAACACTGTGGTCCAGTTTTTAAGAAAAAATTGGCCTGGATGGAATTTTATGGGGTATTAGTTAAACTAAAGGGCTGTTGGTGAAAGTCTCCAGCAGACCAGAGGCTCCACTCATTCAATCTATTGTAGTTGTAGGCTCTGGTGCTGAATAGGTTGGTCCCACCTCTCCGTGCTGGCGGGCAATAATTAGGTGGTCTCTGTCACAAAGTACTGCACAGAGATACACTCTACGAGTAAAATCAACATACAACCTGATAGGACACGCTGCTTGTTGACAATCTGAAAACTCACAGCTCTGCAATCAAACTGTAAGATATGGGCCTATGTCAGCTGTCAAAAAATGAATTCTATTTCTCTCTACCCAACGTTACTGGAACACACACACTATCGGGCACAACAACCAATTCATACAGGGACAGGTCATCAGATATCTTGTCTGACCAAAACAGCCCACATTTTTACCAATGGTGGTTTTGACATCAGATAGATCTCCAGACTTAGATTCTGAAAAATGATTTATTAGTTTTCTCTTCACCTAAAAGAGGATTTAGGTACCATTATGTTTCAAACTGTATTCTCAAAAACACTTGATCTGTCTTTGGTTCATAACCCTTGCTGGAGTTTATGTATTATTGTTGGTCCACTAGGGACCTCTGGACTTGGGCGGGGGGTTTCTAGGCAAATTTTTACCTACTTGTTTGTAAGGCTAGATTATCGAATTAATATGGCCAAGTATCAAAATCACTCGAATCATGTAAACATATTCTAAAAATATTACAATAAAGAAATAATTTCAAGGTTCTGTACCAGATTATGCAAAAAGATCACAGAAATGACTAGCAAATACTCAGCTGATGATGCTGGCTGCTTCATAGTATGGGTCGTCCCTGAACTTATTTCACTCTTCTTTCTAATTTGGAATCACACACACTTTAAAATCATGTGTTCTATTCAGTCACTGAATACAACTATTGGATATGGACCCCCACACTTTGCGCGTCTAGAAGCGCCGATAACTAATAGTGATTTTGTTCTGTGGTCCTCAATCACTGCCTAGGTTTATTTTAAAATTCAAAATTTTCCTACCCTAATAGTCATTTCAGTTCATGCTTCAGTCCAAGTCAGAATGGATGGTTTATTCTGTTTAGTCTGTCCGTTCGTCTCTACTTGTGTTTCTATCCGATAACTAATTACTTGATTTTTGAATGAACCAACCTTTCTTCCTCTCCTCAATCAAAATTTTGTCAGTTAAAAGTTTATTTTATTTTTAGATCACAGCCTCCCACAATGTCCCTTCGTTCCATACTAAGTAGATTTTGAACACCGCGTCTCAAAGGCGTCGTGTTTTTGTGTGCAAGTATTGCATTTTTTTATTTACAGTCTTCGATGATTTACTCTGTAAACTACCAATGTCTATTTGATAAATCGTCAAAAATATGTATTCTATCGTTTTCTCATATTATCCTTTGCAAAGAAATGGGCCATAACTGTGCTCGCTTTAAAAATTGAAGAACCATTTAATTCACTGCTAAACATTAATATTCATTGGACCAGCTAAAATCATTAACATTAATATTACTTCTTTTTAATTTTTGTAAGATATTCTAAAATCGTTGTAGCCGCTCATTCAGGAATTCCAATCCGTTGCTTCGGTAATCGCATAATTAAGCGTACCAATAACATTCGACCTGTGGCACCCAATAAATTCCACGTAACTTATCTACACTAGGGTCCCTTTCTGTGCGACTGGACTTAGCATTTCCCATGTTCAAATTGCGGGATAACACGTGGACTTATTCCTCCGTTTTCCCCACCCCCCCCCCCCCCCCACACCACAATTGGGTCTTTAGAGTTTCTAGTGCTCTCATTAATCTTTTCGACAGTCAGTCTATTTTTTCCTCATTTTTGATCACGATCGTTCACAACTATCTGTGTTCCCCTCGCATGTCTATGAAAGCTCAAAATTTTAATTTTTAGGAGGTATGAATGAGCAGCGCGGGTCTCAATAAGGTATGTGATCATAGTACCATATCAATGTCGCAGGCTTCGTACCGCTATTATGTTTTTTTCCTTAAATGTTATGTCTTTGATGAGGGTTACGTTTACCGTGATGTATCTCACCGTGTATACAACATTTTCCACTTCATCATAGATCATTCAGCCCCAGACTTGACAAAATAGTCATGACCTCATGGCAATCTTGTTCCTAAAGAAAACACAGCCGATATACTTTTCATTCACGGATAACAATTATTCCCTCACTAGTCTAGACCCAGTCTACTACTTATTTTGATCACTATGAGGGTGATGGCCCGAATTAACTGAGGAACTCAAAATGGTGCCGACATTCAAATTTGAATCGGTGATATATTGGGATAGACTATACTGATAAAGGTTTGAAGCTAAACTCATAAGAATCCACAACCTACAGGCAATCTTGCCGTTTTCATCTTAGCCTTTCAGCTGAGACAGAGATACACGAGATAGCGTTGATTGTATGGTCCGCTCTCCAGTACGACAACATGTCCAGTTCCTGTACCCATTTACCAGATAGATTGGACTAACTCCTCAGCTTTTTTGCCCGGATACTCAATGCAGTATAAACATTGTCACATCATTTCGCTTCTGTGGGGTGTCCATCCAGTCGTTACCCGCCTTAGGAAATCTGCACCGACATTCAATTTACGGCTTGCATAAGCGACTGGTTTCAGTTCCCCATCAGGTGAAGATGATCTTTGCAACAAAGCCCCTCCTAGTCCTACATTACTTGCATCGGTTCTTAAGACAAAGTCCTCAATCAAATCAGGCAGTTTGAGAATAGGCTTGCTAGTGAGTTTTTCCTTTAACTCTTGGAACGCTAGTTCACATTGTGCAGTCCAAATAATTTTATCTGGAAGTCCCTTGCGAGTCAGATCAGTCAGAGGAGCACAAATAGCGTTAAAATTCTTGATGTATTTCTGATAAAATCCGCATAACGACACAAATGATCGCACGTCCTTTTTTGTTTGCGGCCTAGGTGCTTTCTCTGCTGCAGTTTTTTTTCCAAGTTCTTAGTGGATCAGGGGTCATATTACCCCTGATATATACAGTGTGTCCCAAGAATTCCCAACTCTTTTGCATCCAATACAACATTTGGTAGCATATTGAATTCATAATGTCCATCCGAAGTGCTAAAAGCCAAATAAGGTCTCACTTCAGGCTTCACTGGGATCTGGTAATAGCCTTTACTAAGATCCACTTTTGAAAAGTATTTTGCCTTGTTCAGTCTGGCAAATAACTGTTTTGTGTCTGGTAATGGATCCACTTGTCCTTCTGTGACAGCATTCAGTTTCCTGTAATCTATGCACAGTCTGTGTTCCCCAGACGGTTTTCTCAACAAAAAACGACACTAGAACTAAAAGATGATTCACTGTGCGAAATAATCCCCTCCTTCAACAAATACTCTATTTTCTTCCTTCAATGCCTTCTCCTTCGCGAACGGAATAGAATAGGCTCTCATACAGATTGGGTTTGAGTCTACCAGTTTCATGTCATACTGTAGCAAATTTGTATGGCCTGGTTTATCTGTTAATACATCTGTATGTTCCTCCAGAACCTGTTGAACTCTCTCCCTCTGGTTTTTAGTCAGGTGCTTACTGACTTTTACCTGTGCTGCGGTTTTACAAGGATGTAATGGGTATTCATGTGAGGTGAGTGGTTCTTTTTGCATCTGGGTTGCAATAGCCAAGGTCAATAAGGGGGTGCTTTCCTGGAGTGGTCTGTCCAGATACTTCTTTAACAGGTTTACATGATAAACTTTCTTCTTCCCCTTTTTGTCAATTTTATAGTTTGTTCTAGACACCTTCTCTAGAACCGTATATGGACCTTGCCAACCAATTTGTAATTTATTCTGGCTTCCGGGTAGTAGAAGAGCACCTTCTCTCCGACTGCCAGTTCCCTGTCCTTTGCCTTCCTATTAAAATATGCTGCATGTTTCTTCCTGGCTTGCTTCAAATTATCATTTGCCAGTTTCCATCCAGCTTTCAAACGAGTGGTCAGTTCGTTCACGTATTGATACGATGAGGTAACAGTCTCTTCCGCCTTCTCATCTGTCCAGGTCCTTAATAGAGCTTCTAATGGACCTTTTATTGGCCTCCCAAATAGCAGAGTTGCGGGAGCCATCCCGGTTGAACTATGTGGTACCTCCCGGTACGCAAACAATGCGGCGGGCAGGAATTGATCCCACAGATCCGGTTTTTCGTGTGCCAGCTTTCTCAGGATAGAAATGAGAGTCCCGTTGAACCTCTCTACCTGGCCGTTCCCTTGTGGATGGTACGGACTACAATGAAAGTGTCTGGCTTGAAATAGCTTAAAAACTTCTTCCGTTAGTTTCCCCTTGAACTGAGAACCATTATCCGTCAAGATTTGATGCGGGAATCCTAATCGGGTAAATATTGTAAGTAGTGCCTCTGCTACATGTTTTGAATCAATTGATGGCAGGGCTACCGCCTCTCCCCACATAGAACAAGTGTCCACCAGAGTAAGGATGTAACTGTTCCTCCTCTTGGTCCGAGTGAGAGGTCCTACAATATCCACTGCAACCCTCTCAAAAGGTGTTCCCACTATGGGCATTTCCCCTAGAGTTGCAGGAGCAGTCCAGTGCTTTGGAGCTACCCTTTGACATTCTGGGCAGGATTTGACATATCTTTATATATCCTCCGTTATCCCTGGCCAGAAGTAATGACAAGCTATACGCTGTCCTGTGGCGCTGATCCCCATGTGACCACTGAAGGGAATCGCATGCCCGAGTTCCATCACTTTATCTCTATATGAAGTGGGAAGAACCAGCTGGTTGTGACCATTTGTTCCAGTTCCGGCCTTCCTGTATAAGAGTTTGTTCTTCATGAAATATTCCCCCTTGCTCGGAGGTGTGTGGCATTTGGGCAATTTTTTAAAACAGGGCTTGAGTGTCCTATCCTCAGCCTGCGCCTTCCTCATCTCCTCTGGATGAGCATTTATAGGTTCACCTTCTTCCTCCTTCTCCTGTGACCTGGTCTGCACTGTCGCCATGATCACAGGTTTCTCGGGATTCCCCAAGAAGACGTATCTACACCCCAATATCAGAGGGTAGATTGGTTCATCTATCACTGCTGCTCTGATTTCTCCCTCCACATAGCGAGTTTTCACCGTTATCCTTGCGATGGGAAGTGTCATGAGTGGTATGTCCTTAGTCGCCCCTTGTATTTCCACTGTTTCTGTGGTATACTGACTTGGGTCCACTAGGCTAGACTTCACAACTGAATCATAATCCAAACCTGTATCATAAAGGCACCTTATGGTGACCCCATTACAAATAAAATCCTCACAAACTGGGGGGTGATAAGGTTCCTGTTGTCCATTAGGATTAACCTTTTTAATCTTTGCGTCCCCGACTTCATTGCAGCAATGTTTGAAGGTTTCCTTCTACAAAATTCGGTGTTATGGTTATCCTTCTTGCACCATTTACACCATCTTTTTCCTTGGTTCAACGGTTTTCTTTCATTGAACTTTTGGTCATTGAACTGTGAGTTTCTGTCGCGATAGTCATTTCTTGGCCGCTCAAAGTTTGTCCTACCTTTATTTCCCTGCTCTCTATTATCAAATTTATTAAAATTGCTGTGGAGCTTTAAAATTGTCTATGTGCTTCTTTTTAGCACCACTTACCTCTGCCTGAGCTGCCTGATACCTCTCAGCAACATTTAAAATTTCCCCCAACTTCTCTGCACCTTGTTCCATGAGAAATTTTCTCATGTCTGGAGCCATGGACTCTCTCAATTGCTCAATCATGATCATTTCTTTAAGATCTTGGGTCTTCCCCAGAGCCGTCCATTTCTCCAAATAGGTTTCTAGTCTAGCAGAGAATTGGTGGTATGTCTCCCCAGACAACAGTTTGGCATTTCTAAATTTCTTACGATAAAATTCACCATTCTTCTCGTACCTTAATAACAAAGCCTGCTTTAACATGTCATAATTGTCTTGGTCTTCCCTGTTCATTTTGGCAAATACTTCATAAGAAGTACCTCTCAATCCCTGTGATAGCTTTAAACTCCACCTCTCTCTCTCTAACCCATATGTAGTAGCTAATAACTCAAAACGTCCTAGGTACCCCTCTATGTCATCGTCTTTTTCAACAAAATGGTCTAAATGAAACCCCATAGCTGAGTTTGAGGCTCCCAGACTGGGCGTAGCATCTGAGGCAAAAGGGCTGGCACCATTTTCAGGAGCCGGGCCTTGTAATTCCAGCTCCCTTAGTCGTAATTCGTGCTCCCTTTGCAACCTTCTATCTTCTGCCTCCCTTTCGGCAGTCAACCTTTTTTTCTTCTGCCTCCCTTTGCTGTCGTTTTTCTTCTGCCTCCCTTTCGGCAGTCAACCTTTTTTCTTCTGCCTCCCTTTGCTGTCGTTTTTCTTCTGCCTCCCTTTGCTGTCGTTTTTTCTTCTGCCTCAATCTGCAGCCTCTTAATTTCTCTATCAGCCTCAATTTGTAACCTCTTCTCTTCAGCTACCTTTCTATCTTCCCTTTCAATATATATTTATCACATTCAGCCGTTACGTATTGAATTAAAATTTGACCATCCATTCCCATCTCCTTCGCGGTGAGCACAGCAGCTGATCTAAATTTTGCTAGCTCCGCCATACTTTTTAGACAATATAATAATATACAAGCTAAATCTCTAACCAGTAAATACACTAAGTACTTCTTATGACTATAGTCTAACTAATTCTAACTAACCAGTTAACTAATTAATTATCACTGGCTGAGAAGATTCACCAACTTTTATCTGCAGGGACACTTTTAATTTTAAAGGGAATTTTACAATTTATTTCCCTACTTTTATTTCTCCCACCAGGAGATCCTAATATTACTGTTGGGCTAATTATCCCTGGACAAGACCCCAATTTATGTAGTGGTGTTTGATGGTATTGTATGATGGTGATATTACTAAATGTAATTGTATGAGGCCAGCTGTGAAGGCTCCTGAGATAAAATGTAGTTGTGAATTGTCAGAAGGCCTTTCTTGCTACCACTACGACCTCACACTTAATTTTTTTTAATGAATGTGGCTACGTAAAGTGTCTAGGGTTATGATATGTAGTGTGGTGTAATAGGTTATAGATATACCCACAGATATTTAACAAGACTAATAATATTAATAAATGTTAAAATACACTGAACTAACTCAAGTGTGTAAAAATTTTTCCCGATTGTTATATTACATTTATTTTGTTCTGGATCAATTTTTTAGGTTGACCAGAACTTAAAAGGGATTTAGAGATTATGAAAGAAATGCATGGAATATTATATCATAAATGCAATAGTGTACACATATATGTACTATACTAGTTAGTTTTATTAAAATGTTCTAGTAGTCATCTACTTGGGAGGATAGTTAATGTTTGTGCTGTTGGGGTGGCCTCATCACACCTGTCTATATTGACTATATGGATGGGGTTATGATTAGTAAACCTAATAGGCGTTTTTGTGATGAACTGTCCAGCAGACCCAGTAGAGGCTCACTCAACTTGCTACCTATGTAGACTCTGGTGATGAAATCTGATGGTGGTCCCAACCTCTCCGTGTGCTGGCGGGCAATAATGCGTGGTCACACTGGTCTGACCACTTGGGGGGTATATTGTTATGATGGGTCACAACCCCCGTACTGCACAGATTACACTCGAGTAAAATCACCCAACCTCGTGAATGGACACACGCTGTCTTTGTTGACAACTGAAACTCACAGCTCATCTGGCAATTCAAAGTATTGGGCTATGTGTCAAAATTCTCCATTATTCTTACTCTACCCGTACGTCGTGGGGACACAAGGGCAACACGGACACAACAACCACATCATACAGACAGGTCAGATCCCCCTGACCAAACAGCACATTTACCATCGTGGGTTTACATCAGATAGCTCCTCCCAGACTATTAGATTACTCTGAAAAAATATTTATTAGTTTCCTTCCCTAAAAGTGGATAGGTAATATGTTTCATTATTCTCAACACTTGATCTGTCTTTCCTAACCCTTGCTGGAGTTTATGTATATTGTTGGTCCCTAGACCCTGACTTGGGCGGGGGGTCTAGAGCAAATCCCTAATTGTTTGTAAGGCTAGATTTCGATATGGCAGTATCAAATCACTCGAACATGAAACAATATTCAAAATATACAAAGAAATAATTTCAATCTTACCAGATTATGAATAAATAACACAGAACTGCTAGCAAAACTCAGCTGAGCTGCTGGCTATATTAGTATGGGCGCGTCCCTGTTATTCTTATTTCATATATTCAACTTTACTTTCATTTGGCAATAAATCACCACACTTTAAAATAATCTAGTGTCTATTCATCACGAACAAACTATTGAGAGGAATTGATCGTCCCCACACACTCGTGCGCGTCTGAGCGCCGAATAATAGATTGTTTAATATGAATTGTCTGTGGCGGCAAATCAACCCGATGCCTAATGGTTTCCATTTTTCAAATTCAAATTTTCCAATACCCTACCCTAAAGTCATTTCATTCATGCTTCAGTCAAGTTTATGGATGGATGTTATATCTGTTAGTCTGTCCGTCTCTACTACTGTTTTTTTTTCAAAAAAAGCTGTGACGTAACTTGATTTTTGAACCAACCTTTCCCAGTCGTCCCCTCCAAATTTCTTTTGTCGTTAAAGTTTCATTTTTTAGAAACAGCTCCCCACTTAATGTCCACTTCGCTTCGCAACTGACTAACTCACGTAGATTTTGACACACCTGCGTCTCAAAGGTCGTGTAGTTTTTTTTGTGCAACTTTTGCGACATCTTTTATTTCCTTATAAGTACAGTCGCTGTCGCTGATGTGAACAACATAGTCTTTTGTCATTATCTTCAATATTCACGCTCCGTCTGTAAAATTAAGAACATATTAGTTCACTGCTCAGAATGGGCCATCCGGCCAGCTAATTTTTCTCTTCCTAACATTAATATTACGAAAAAGTTACTTTTTAATTTTTGTAATATTCCAAACATCTGCGTTCTGCCGCTGAATTCAACTCAAAGGCTTGGTATCGCAAAAGCGACCAATATAAAGTGACTGTGGTGACTGTGGCGTAACATAATCCCAAGGTCTCCTTCTGTCGAGTTCCTTAACTTTATGTCAACTTGGGAAAACGTGGACTTTTCTCCGTTTTCCCCCCCACAATGTGCGTCCCCCCCCCCTCCCTCCCCCCCCCTTAGCCCTCCCCCCCTGTCTCCCTCCCCCAGTGTTCTTCTACGAGGACGCAATCTGCATTGCCCCCCCCACGTCATATTTTTTCCTTTTTATCCGCCGTTCCCCTCCTGTCTAGCAAGTCAATTTTTAGTGGATGGGTGATGACCCGCGGGATCTGGCGATCATGTTACTATCACTAGCAGCATACGCAATTATGTTTTGTAGATCCTTACAATGTTATCTTTGCGAGTTATTTTTACCGTTGTATCTCTGTCACCATTTCAACCTACTCCATTCGGTTTGCTCGGAGTATCCGCACTGGAACCTCATCCATTTGTGGTACTTCAGCTAGGCGTCGGAGTCTCTGCTCTAAGGATTCTAGAGTAGATTTTACCAGGACACTGAGAAGGGATATGCCTCTATGGTTTCCACACTGTCGATTGTCACCCTTTTTGAAAATTGTGTGTTTTTTTATGATGCGCAATTTCCAATCCGAGAGAGAGAGTTGGTATGGTCTTGTTGTACCACGCTGCCTGTAAAACCCTTAAGAGTAATAGGTCGTCTGATGCTCCCATGAACTTAACCATTTCTGGTGTTATACCATCATGCCCTGCTGCTTTGCCCATCTTGATTTTCTCCAGTGCTGCCTTCAGTTCTTCCATCTTTATGTCATACCGTAAATATTCAACAGTTTTTGTTTTTTAAATTGAGACACCAACCAAAAATTGTGGGTGTAAATACATCAATTCAAATACAATCAATCGTAAATTGCACCAGTATGTAATTAAAACACAAAAAGGAAAATGAAATTACATTCTATACCCTAATTATAACATGGTGAATGAACTGAAGCAAATAAAGCTCATCTGATTCTGTTCTACTATTCCTGCCTGCAGGAGCAGAGAGTTTCACAACAACGGAACACTGCGATGGAAAAACAGAAGTATAATATTAACAAAATCTTAAATAAACATGCCGACACTAACCACGAGATTACAAGTTATAGGTGGATAGAAGATAATCATTTTCTTTTGTGCTCCTTCCGGAGCCTGGATCTATCGCTGCAGTTGGTCCCCTGGCAGGAAGCGGGGGTTTCTGTGGTAATTTGTTTTACACGATAATGTTTCCAGCCCCAAGCACAACCTCATATTAGTCGCCTTATACGACATGCCTGAGAGTGCAGTAGTTCTTTTCTTTCTTTGACGCTTTATAGACTCAGGAGAACTACACGAGGTCAGAAAGAAGATAGATGCGTGATATCAACATCTTCAATAAACATGCTGACACTAAGATATTATAACAGGTTACACTCAGGAAGAAGATAGAAATATGACATCAACAATATTTTAAATAAACATGGTGACACTAAGATATTATAACAGGTTACACTGAGAAAGAGGACAAATGTATGACATCAACAAAATCTTAAATAAACATGCTGACACTAAGATATTATAACAGGTTACACTCAAGATGAAGATAGTGTAACATAATCTGTGCGCTCTCTTCTCCTCTCCGGAAATATTGAACTACATTTGTTGTGCATACTGAATTATGTGCATAATTTTTTCTAATTCCCTACTTCCGGCAGGTAATTGATATTTTTCGTCAATTCCTTCCATTAATTTCGTGTCCATCAGCCCAGCTTGGCTGGCGAGGTCATTTTCGTGGAGTGGCCTCGTGTGTGTTTACACAAGGAGTGCCGGTCAATTAGCGATCTGGTGGCAGGTACAGACACGAATAATGTTAAGAAACTTCCGGACAAACTGGTTATGATCAGGATAAATGTAAGAAGTTGTAATGTAAACATTACCAAGAATTGTCGGATGTAGCAACTCCATATATGGAAGATGATTTTGAATTGTTCAAACGCATGAGTCATGGAAAATATTACTTGAGGACAAGTTTTC
Organism: Oreohelix idahoensis; assembly: GCA_024509875.1. Lineage (NCBI taxonomy): Eukaryota > Metazoa > Mollusca > Gastropoda > Stylommatophora > Oreohelicidae > Oreohelix > Oreohelix idahoensis. The sequence goes on along the minus strand of JAMPIV010007822.1, from coordinate 162,462 downwards.
ATAACATGAACTTTTTAACGTATTGGCTGGCATTTGAGGCGTGAATAAACTATCGCGCTGATTGGGAGTTTTGTCGAAAACGTCAGGTGGAAGCGTGGACCGGGAACCTACGATATAACGTAGAAGAAGTATGACATACGACACTGCATTCCAGAAATCATCAACGTAGATAGCTCGGACCTTGCCACAGTTTAGAATAGAGTTGGATTCTGAATGTAAAGGACCAGACACACAAAAACGTATTAAGAGCACCTCTGTTCATCGGTAGAAAACTCGCAAATATTAATACGGAACCCGGAATTCTACAGGACCACTCACAAGTCACAGAAGGATTCTAAATAGAAATAATACCCCAGACGTGTGTTCGAGGCATCTGTGTTAAGTTGCCAACACTGTTATACTGAGCAAGAAATCTATCATCCCTGTTGGGGTAAGTTGTAAACATACATTTTACGCTGTGATCTTGACATGTTCAAACTTGACTAGTGGTGTTAAAGATTTATACTAGGCTGGCAACCTCAGCATTTGAAAAGGATACATTTATAAACCACCACAGCAAGCGCTGATGACTGCTTAATGCTAGTTCCCACGGAAGAACCAAAAGCAGAGGTAACCCCAGACTCCAAATGGAACAGGGAGTGAGTGATGATTACATTAACTTGTAAATAGTTGTAATATACAACATGTCAAGATCACAGCATAAAATGTATGTTTACTTGGTGAATGTATGTAAATTTAATATATTCCTTCAGGCACAAGCCACTTCCGCTGTCCAGTCACAATTTTTTCCTTAAATTAACTGACATACTGGTGATTTTTCATCACATTCCCTGAGTGATATGATATACGCTCAGGGAGAGTAAAAAAATCTGAGAAAACAAATGGCTGACGGACAGCGGGAAAAGGCACCTGATTATCATCAGGAAAACAAATATTTAGCAGTGGAATTTGCTCTTTTATTCCCTCTAAAGTTTGTAGTACTAGTACGAGGCGACCCAACTATTTGCACTACGACCCGGAGAGACTATTTGCTGTACTACTAGTTGTGGTTTGAAACTTTAGATCGACACTTGAAGATTCTTGCCTTGACTAGGAGAGGTTACCTCCTGTTCTGATCTGGAAACGTGCCCCTCACCACAGAGACGAATCTACGGAAAAGCAGCATCGGCACTTCAACATTTTGAAAAGTCCCATTTTTAACAGGCCAAAACCAACAAAACTGTATTCCGGTTCTAAAACCCAGTTTCAATGACGAAACTTATTTTTTTCATAATCACCAGTCATATTTATTTACGTTTATTTCAAAGTAATTGATAATTAAATTTGCATATGTTGATTTTAAGAAAGTCATAGTTGAATTAATTATTACAGAGCGAACTGCACACGTGTGAATCCGGATTTTAATCTATATAGTTATATCTACATCTGAAGAGCCATTAAGAACAATAATAATAAGAGGAGGAGGAATTTTGCTGCATTAAATCAGCTGGGGGCTTGAACGAGCTAATTCATACAATATACATCTTCACAAAAGGCGGCGGTTCAGATAAAAAGTTAACGTGCTCAGACCCATTCAGAATTGTTCTTGACTTTTGAAGTATCTTGTGAAAACTACCTCGAGGTAGAAGCATCATTATCCTTCTATCTACAACTCTACTAAGATTAATCTTGTGCGAAGGTAGACACCTTTGAAGACCCTCATTAGATACTCTAGGTTTTGGGCGACTGTTGGACCACTACTGCAGAGCAAAGGGAGGCAACTGGTGACAGACAGATATATGACATCAAGAAAATCTTAACTAAACATGCTGACACTAAGATATTATAACAGGTTACACTGAGAAAGAGGATACATGTATGACATCAGCAAAATCTTTAATAAACATGCTAGCGCTAAGATTATAAAAGGTTACACTCAGAAAGAAGATAGATACATGACATCAACAAAATATTAACTAAACATGCTGGCACTAAGATATTATAACAGGTTACACCCAGAAAGAGCATAAATGTATAACATTAACACAGTTTAAATATGATGACGCTAACCAAGATAACACGTTACGATCATAAAGGACATCTATGTGAGGTTTTAACATAATCTTGAAGAAACATGCTGATGCTAATAAAGATATTAAAACAAGTTACGATCACAAAGAACATGAATGGTGTATGAACACAACCTTGAAAAAACGTGCTGATCCTAATAAAGATATTAAAACAAGTTACGATCACAAAGAACACGAATGGTGTATGAACACAACCTTGAAGAAACATGCTGATGCTAATAAAGATATTAAAACAAGTTACGATCACAAAGAACATGAATGGTGTATGAACACAACCTTGAAGAAACATGATGACGCTAATAAAGATATTATAACAAGCTACGATCACAAAGAACATGAATGGTGTATGAACACAACCTTGAAGAAACATGCTGATGCTAATAAAGATATTAAAACAAGCTACGATCACAAAGAACATGAATGGTGTATGAACACAACCTTGAAGAAACATGATGACGCGAAAAAAGATATTATAACAAGTTACGATAGCAAAGAACATGAATGTGTGGTATTAACACAACCTTGAAGAAACATGCTGATGCTAATAAAGATATTAAAACAAGTTACGATCACAAAGAACATGAATGGTGTATGAACACAACCTTGAAGAAACATGATGACGCTAATAAAGATATTATAACAAGTTACGATCGCAAAGAACATGGATGTGTAGTATTAACACAATCTAGAAGAAACATGCTGATGCTAATAAATATATTATAATAAGTTACGACAACAAAGAACATAAATGTTTGGTAATAACACAATCCCAGAGAAACCTGCGAATGCTAACCAAAATATTTAACTTGCGTACGTAATTAAAACCGTGTCTCCTAAGGCTGCTTGATGGCACTAGTTCTGTGGAAGAAAAAAAACATCAAAGTAAAACGGAAGCATACACAGTCGTCGTGATAGTACTAGTGTTTTACTTGACCTTGATCTGAATATTTATGTTTAATTTGTTACTTCATATTGACCAATCACGCAGTGATTGAGATCTTTCCACGGTTTTTCTGTTCATGAAAAGAATCCAAAATTAAATGGAAACGTGCTCGTAACTGAAAAAAACTTGGCGTAATTTTATACCTCTCTCTGACGTGAGATTAAAACCTGAGACTTAATTCTTTGCTTTAGAACAGTATGGCACATCGAATTTGAGTTGTTCACACAAAAACCAGCATTGTTGTATAGTTCAGGAGATGATTGATCCGCGATACCGGCACTGTAATTACTTGAGGAAATTATATGGCGACATATTCATAGCTAATATTTTCTCGGGGAATAATAACATACGAGGATCAGGGCTGATTAGCTTGAGGTAGAAGATTTCAGGGTAGTTCTTTGCAATTAAATTAAACACCACTGCAAGGAAACATCAAGTGATGTAGCGAAAGCTCCCTGCAAGGGGGGAAAGGGGGGGAGGAGAACGAGATCCAGACAAGTAGACGACAGAAGAGAAATCTTTTCTACAATATAATTATTGTTTATTGTGTAATGTTTAAAAAAACGCATGTTAATACACAACGGGTGTAAGAATACTGGTTTGTTTCTTCCCATACATGACGAATGCCGTGAAAACCACATTTTGTTCAACCGAGCACGGGAATAAAGGTTATTTCAACATTTTTTATAGGCATTTTCAAATCAAAGGACGTAGGGAAATATAATACCGTATTTTTTGTTGTTTAACAGAAGAGTGCATCTTATGATAACGTGCATAAGATCATTTTTTATTTGTATGGAGCATGGAGCCACAATTGCTGCTGGTCTCAGCATCTAAACATTCATGTGCTGTTGTTACAATGGTTTCTGGAGCAATTTGTTTTACACGATGAGGTTGCAAGGCCTATGGACTACCTCATGTTAGTCGCCTCTGACGACGTACCTGAGAGAGCATTATTCCTTTTATTTGTCTCCTATGAAACCCACGTTACTGCATCTTAAGGAGTGTGTCCAAACTCTATTCTTTACATAAATCTGATTTTGGCAGTTGAACTTGTACGAAATTTACCTGTTTGTATGTAAATTTCGAAAAAACTAAATCGTGCGCATGTCTGAGGATATTATCACCCCCATAATGTATCTTCAATATAATTAGAAGAAGCACCAGAGAGATGCCCAGCAGGGCCATATGGCCCAGACATTACCTCACAGAGTGGTTCACCTCATCAAGAGATGCATTTTTACGTGCCTTTCTTTACATTAAAATATGTTTACCCTTCTCGACAACAAATGGGGGTCTAACAATGTAAAATGGTCTGGGCCTCATCTGAGCTATCCGAGGGCCTGCGTACAATCACAGCTGATACGCCTTTAGTGATTACTCAATGAAATAACGCTCTAAATATTTATGGACTGTGTACGTCTAGGATGAGATTTAACCGCCTACCTCGCCCTGTTGCCATGTAAGAAGGAGATCAACGTCAATAGCATCTCCTTTTCGCTGCTTATGGAACATGGAGCCAAACAGCTGCTAGTCCTCTTGCACGGTACCTGCCCCAAAGCATTAAGCTCCTGTAGCGGTGTTTCTGTAGCAATTTGTTCACAAAATGAGGTTACCAACAGTCATGTACAACCTAACATTCAGTGGCGTATCCTGGTAATGCGAGCTAGGCGTGCTGCTACTTAAAATGAATATGTACGCCTACTATTTAACTTCTTTCCCTCTTAATTTAAAAACCAACTATATTCAATTACGCAACGATAGTGATTAGGGGTATATGTCAATTATCTCCTAAATACTAATTAACTTACAACTTGAAACTCACTGTCACTGTAATAATCTGCATTCCCGGCAACTAACAAAAATTAATCACAAAAAACACAGGACGGACACAGCCGATTTTTACAACTCGAGAGCTGCAAGACCACCGTACGCATGTTCGTATTGTATTGACGTATCTGGCCATGACCCCGATCCACACAAACCAATCTTCAGACGTGAATCCGAAAGGTGCAGCACGCATTGTGACGGAATTACCCGAGAAACTTCGGGCGATTGTAACCAACCAATAAACACTGCACTATAAAACGCGTCTGGGAAACTGAAACTAGATATACTCGTAGATTCTATGCGGGAAAATCCGTTATCCTGATGCGTGCGGTCCGAAAGCAGAACTTTAGAAGAGAAATATTTTATAGAATAATAAATTAAATTTTTATTTTCCTTCGGGCATAGGTGTGCAGCACGCACAGCACACATAGAGAATACGCCACTGCTAACATTAGTCGTCATGTAGCAGTACGTGCCTGAGTAAACAGTAGTCGTGTTATTTCTGATCTCCTCAGAGACTCTTATGGACTACATGGGGCAGGAGAGCAACAGCTTGCAACACAGACTCTTCTAGTATGGAACTGATGACGTTTCACCTCTCTTTAGCGGACAGGTGTAAATAGAGAAGTGAAAGGTCAATGACCGCAGTTCCGGTGTTTGGATTTCGAAAATAATCAAAACGTAAATGAAAGCGGATACTGTTTATAGATAATGGAAATGTAAACATGAAAGGGAAATACATTGCTATACAATAGTCAGTGCAATAATACTGCAAATAGATTTGCGGAACTTCAACCGTCTGCGACGAGTATTTTTGTAACTGTTGTTAGTCTTCTTTTTATTTTAATAATATATATTTAGACTTGATGTTAAAAGCTCTAAAACAACTTTTAAGTCAGGATAACTTTTAACTGATTAACGTACGATTTTATGAGATTTTATAAACTCAAAGAAGTGAAACTTGCAAAACAAAATACTGTATGTGCAACGCTCAAATTGTTTCTTCAGAATTCATGTCAAACAAGATGCACTGCACCATGACACCATTTTAGGGCACATTCGGGTGGTCTAAACATTTAGAAAGAAAAGTATATAGGTCTCTACATAAATTCTTTTCTAAATCTTTAATATATGTGCGTGGACTAAATGTAATAAAACCATTTATTTAATCAATTATAATTACCCTTATTGCCTAAAAATTTGGTTTTATATTTTTTTAGTGAGCTTTAACGCTAATCTAAACATAAACACTCCGCTCTGTTTTTAATGTTTTCTTTTTTTTAAATATTTCTGTCATGGCTGCTGTGGCTGTTTGGCGTTGTGATGAGATATAATCGCGCTTTCGGGTAAACAGGGAGAACAGAGCGATCGATACGTTCTTTTTCCTCTTGTATTGCTTAGATTTGTTTTAAAAAGGCATTTACTTTTTGAGAAGAATTCAACCAAAAGGTTTTGACAAACTGAAAACATGTGTTGGGTGTTTCTTGCGTCGAAAAATCGATCAGTCGATAAAACTCGTGACATAGTCAGAGTTGGAGAATTTGGTTTAAGAAAATGTTCATCGATAATTTAGGTCGAACTTTTTAAGGCCGATCTTGTATTTGTTACTTCTGTTTTAGTTTTCAGGCCTTACTTTCAAATAATCCATAGCCTTCCCGTATAAACAAAGAAGAGACTTAGCGGTGTTTTTCTGAGACTCGGTACACTTTACTGAGCAGATATGCTAAGTGAGTTTCACAGCAGGTACAGGCGTAGGTGAGTGAAGTGTTAGAGACTTCTCTATAGTAGGTCCAGCATCGAGATATGGGGTGACCGAGTTCCTTTTCAGGCTTTTCTCGCTACCGTTTCCTTCCCTAACTCAAGAACAAAGCCAGGTATCCAGTTACAGATGGGTCGATTAGAGCTTGATGCCACTTTCTTTCGAACCCAGCACCTTTGTCGCGAGAGGCCAGCGCTCTAACCTTTTTGCCAATCGGACGCTTGCAAATATGCTACACCTGGTTAAACAGATGTCTACGGTTTCAAGATTTATATTGTCGACTATCTTTATCGGAATGTCAGTGTGGTGGATTTGATGTTATGAATTGTTGTAGGTATTATTATATTTATATTAATTGAGATTAGCTATGAAGGTCCCTGAATTTACCCAATAGTATTGTGAACTTTTCAGGGTACCTTTCCGCTACCACCTCTTTTTTCTCATTAAAAATGTATTTATATTATTATATTAAATGACTTCGTTTAGTGTCTAGGGTTATGAATGTAAAGTGTAATATACAAAATCAACAAACATACAAACAAATAGTTTATTATTCACAACAGCACACAGTACTACCACAATAACATACAAACGACACTCTAAAAGGCTATCTTATTTAAGACTGTGGTTGAATTTTGTGTAAAGATAATTTTTACAATTTTATTATCCTGATTCTAATTTATTTTGGAATCAGGATTGATAATTTAAAAGAGAAATCAAAATAATCAATTACATCAGTCAAATAGCACAATAGATCCTCTGTCCATACAAAGAAATATTTTTCTTCTATACGTCTGTAGTGTTCTCCTACTTTAAGGAAATACTGGTAGTACCACTAGTTTGTTGTTTGAATCATATCCTTTTATTAATGTCTGTTTCTATTTTGTCACTTGTGGAACTATTAATATTTGTCCCAATTTTATTCACTATCACTTTTTATATTTCTTCTTATAAAGTTCTGTAGTTGAGCTTTCAGGTGCCGAACGAGAACTTATCTTTGCAGTAGAATATAGGTTGAACCTTTCCTCTGCTCGCTTGACAATCTGTTCCCTGTTTGAAAGGCAATGGCCACTAGCATGGGCTCGCAGTAAACAGGCAGAGTCCTGAATCAATCAGTTTTCAAGCGTTTGGTACCACATTAACGTCAGTACCCAGGACCTCTGAAATGTGAAGGTATGCATCCTTCGTAATATCTAGCATACACTAATAGTCCACAGTTAAGGACATGTACATTACAAACAAACAAAAAGGATCATATCCTTATACAAACCGATGCCACCATTTTCTTTTGATGTGACAATGTACACCAGTATTCCTTTCCCTAATAGTTACAACGCCACTGCAATTCCAGCTGTAATCTCTTCCATATAATAGGATAGGTGTTATGCTCCTTTATGACAATCATACATATTCTTGTATTTTACACCTCTCTGACAGTCTATCACATGGTGGATCAATCTTTAGGCTTTGCCTCATGTTCGCTATAGACCCACTCATGTCCAGACATATATTATTATTTCACATTCAATTTTTATATAAAATACAGATTAATAAATGTCAATCTTACCACAATGTTCAATGAAATACACAGAGACGATGACTGACACAGTTTCGATCTGTTTTGTTGTCCAGGCTGTCCAGAAATGTATTTATGTCGTGAAATATTCTAATCCACATATATAAATTATCAGGTAAATGTAAAGCCTAACAAATAACTTCAATAAAAGGAAAGAAGAATGGTAAAGAACAGTGCTGTCACAATGACGGTACTCGAAATCCCCCTTGTTTTCTCCTTCGTCTGCAAATTGTAACGTTTCACGTTGATAGTAAAAGCCTTCTGCAGAATACACGCGTTTCCCCAACTCAATAAAATGTGTACTCCATTTCTAAGAAAAACCTTGAGATACGCAAGATGACCTCGATTTAAAATTCCATTCATGTCATTTTATACACTACGTTACCATAAACGAAAGACAGATGGACTAAAGATAGAAAGAAAGGGAGGGGCTGAAAGCCGGAACGCAGGCAATACTACCACAGTCGCGCGATACACAATTACTACCATCACGCGTGTAAGGCCACATGCACTAGCTTTTTTCAAATCGACAGTGATAAACAACACTACCCATACGAGAGTTAGTTTTTAAAACCTGAAAATTCTTATTAGGAAACATGACATTATACTGGTCTTTTGTCCTCGTAAGACGAATCACCTTTTTTCGATTTTTTTTTCAAACCCATCCATCGTATTCCACGTCTTACCGCAGTTCCCCTCCACTTCCTCGATCGTATATAACACATTCCTCTGTCACGGGTCTCAAACTTTTTAAAGTCCCGACCCTTCCATGGAATCCTTGATCCTTAATCGACCCCAGGCAAAAGAAAAGATAATAAATAAAATAAGGAAGTGATTACAGAGGCACAATCAATTTACATTATCTTTATATTGACCTAGTTAAATTCATTAATGGGAAGGGCGAGGCTGATGAGCATTAGCAAGGACATTGGTTGGAGATTGGTGATTTTTAGTCGTAAGTCACCACGCTCTTCCAGGTTCAGTCTGTTCATGTGCTTTGATAAAACTGCATTTGTGTGGCTAAAACCAGCTTCAACCATGTACGAACTTAGAAATATATGTAGAAACGGCTCATCTGCTGCACAAAGCTTAGTGTATTTTGTAGCAATATTAGCACTGCTCGAGTAGTTACTGAGGCTTTTATTTTTGAACAAAAATTTAGCTTCGATATCCACACACAAATCAATGAGTTCATCTTATAGGTGAATTTCAATGACTGCATTTTCTATTCCTACATTAAACGGCGTAACAATCCAGTCAGGTACATGCTTTTTCTCTTAGTCCACGAAACATACTTGAAAGTCTTCCATTAATTTTTTTTTAAGGTGATTTACAGCAAGATATGAAACAACATTTAACCGCCCACAAAAACACTTCCAGACGTGACTCCCTTCCTTTTTCACAACTTCTCCGCCTCCGCCGTTTATGCCAAGACGACGATGACTTCCACTTACGAGCAAATGAGATGTTGGATTTCTTCCGTAACAGACTTTATCCAGAACATGTTCTCACCTCTGCTCTCCAACGTGTGCTCCCCATCTCTCGTCTGGAGGCCCTCAAACCTCACCATAAATCCACTTCGGATAGAGTCAAATTAATCTTGACCCATCACCCTCACAGTACTACTGTCAAACAAATCCTTTTCCGCCACCTCCCTATCCTCCAAGCAGAGCCTCTGACCCAAAAAGTATTCAGTGAAGCACCTTTGGTGGCATATAGACGTGACAAGAACTTGAAGGATCTTCTTGTTCACAGCCGTCTCCCAAAGGAGAATGCCACTCACTTTGGCACACTACCCTGTGGTCGGACACGATGCAACACGTGCAAGTATGTCATCTCAACCCAGAAGGTGTCCTTTCCTAAGGCTACGTACACCATCACTAGTAGCTTCACGTGTGAATCGCGCAATGTCATTTATACGATCATATGTAAACGTTGCTGCAAAACCTATATTGGCCAAACAGGCAAACGACTTGGGGACAGATTCAGCCAGCACTTAAATGACATCGCTCAGCAAAAGTCAACACCAGTTGCTATACACTTCAATGGTCCTGACCACCATGGTCCCATCGACATCCAGGTCACAGCGATCCGATCCTGCTCCTCTGACACTGCCAGCCGAGAACAGCTTGAGAACCGTCTTATCCACCGCATGGGGTGTCTAAAACCAGCCGGTCTCAACACTTTTCACACCTTTGTCTGAGGTCACCCTCTCCTCTCTTGCTCTATTTTACTCTTTCCACTCTTATCCTATTCTTCTATTTGTATGCCATATACATTTTTTTATTTCATATTTATTTATCTCCCACTCATTCTGTCCCCTTCTATTTCCAGTCCCCACTTTTATCACGTTGGGTAGTTTATTTTCCGGTTTCGTTTTTTAGTTTCTTAGTATGCATTGTGTACATCCGGCGGCGGAAGTCGCTTTCTGTTCAGCCACGCGCTTATCAACAGGACAGCGATTTTGATAGAATTTCGGTTCTTGCCTTCAGGGAAGTACCCAGTTTTTTTTTATTTAGTTTTTATGTGTCCTATCTAGCCTTCACTTTCTTTCCTTTCCTGACGAAGGCCTTGTGGCCGTAACGTAGACTATTTTCTTTGTCTTTTGTCCTCGTAAGACGAATCACCTTTTTTTCGATTTTTTTTTCAAACCCATCCATCGTATTCCACGTCTTACCGCAGTTCCCCTCCACTTCCTCGATTATATATATATATTTTTTTTGACTGCACCGTGTCTCTGTTATCTCGTATCTCTATCTACATATCCTGCTTATCTCCCTGATCCTATCCTATCGCCTTTTCTCAGTATTTTATATCCTATTCACCTATTTATTTTCGTATTTCCCTATTCTTCCTTCATACCTTATATTACCGCAATCTACCCTATTTATTTATTGTTTCAGCGTCTTATATTTTATTTATTTCATATTTTACGTTTTTTTATTTTCTGGACGTTTTACTTTTCCCCACTATGCCCTCTCTGAAATATTTTATCAACTCTCTCCGTGTGTCGGTTACCACCAGCTTTAGCTCCCTACCTACTCCTGATATATCCGGTGTCGCTATTGACTTTGCGCACGTTACTTTCAAAAAAACTAGCTCCACCTCTGATCTATACCTTATTCACACCTGCCTCCACCACAAAGTTCTTCCTAATGGATTTTCTTCCAATTTTCATCCATCTGCTGGTACGCTCAATCCTAGGGAACAACGTCGCCTACAACGAAGTGAGACCGGATGTGGCGTTCAACGTAGGCGCGTAGTGGCCGCCAGTCACTCCCGCCTTTTTATCAGACCTCAGTGCCCAACAGACCCAGCTTCTGCTTCGCTTACGTTGTCTCACCTCCAACAACTTCCCTTTCTATTCTATGATACGCACCACTATCCACACACTGAACCGGCAGCTGCATGAGTTCCTTTCCACGTCTAAACACCATAAACTATCCCGTCTCATCCCTCCCCCCATAGCTACCCCTCCATCCTCCACTCCATCATGCACTCAGGTAGTCTGCATCCCCCCAGATCTACCCCTCTCTGAGGGAGAGCGCTCTGTTCTTAGTAAGGGCCTAAAATTTGTTCCTCTTCGTCCGACCCTAGACCAATACAATCTCCTCCAGGATGTTCATCGGTTTCACCGTCGCATGAGGCTGAAGCTCCATTTTAGAGAGAAAGACAGCACTCCGCAGTCTCAGGCTGAATTCGACATCTTCGCACGCTTTTCTGACTCTACTAAACCTCCCTTTACACCTAAACCTGGAGCCTCTCATGCCCTGGACCTGTATATCAAGAACACCATCCATGACATTCAGCAGCTCCGCCCTCGTAGATTGCATTATTCCAATCTCACTTCGGCGGAGTCCGGTGCTCTCTCCCTTCTTCGCCGTAGAGACGACATTGTCATCAAACCGGCTGACAAGGGAGGAGCCATTGTCGTCTGGCAGAAGGACTTGTACCTAAGTGAAGGTAAAAACCAGTTGACCAATGGCTCTTTTTACAGGTCCAGGACCAGCGATGCGACTGTCTCTAACAATCGCATTTACACAACACAAATTAAACAGCTTATCACTAGTAATGATCTTCCTCCCGAAGCATCTCATCTCAGGATTCATGACAGCTCTTTGGGCAAGCCTGTATTCTACATGCTCCCCAAAATTCACAAGATCGAAAACCCTGGAAGACCTATTGTCTCAGCCTGTTCTTGTCCTACTGAACACATTTCTGACTTTCTCGATAGCATTTTCCAGCCTATCGTTGAGAATCTTCCCTCCTTCATCAAAGACACCAATCACGCTCTTACAACTTTCTCCTCTATCCGACTCCCAGCAGACCGCTCCTACCGTCTTTTCTTGCTGGACGTCTGCTCTCTGTATACCTCTATTCCCCACTCTGATGGTCTCCGAGCTCTTCAGTTTTTTCTGGACCAACGCACTTGCCCTTCTATATCCACTGTCACTCTTCTCCGTCTTGCTGAACTGGTCCTTCAACTGAATTCCTTTGAATTCAATGGTCAGTTTTTTGACCAAATTAGCGGTGTTGCCATGGGAACGAAGATGGGTCCCAGCTATGCCTGTCTATTCATGGGCCACTTGGAGCATCAGATATGGCAACAATACTCCGGTCCTTTCCCTGGGTTTTACCGCAGATATATCGATGATGGCATAGGTCTCACAGATATGTCTGAGACTGATTTACACCGCTTCATCGACTTTGTGAACCACTTTCCCCCCACCATCAAGTTCACCTCCCTCGTCTCCACAGTATCTGTCAACTTCCTTGACATTACTATTTCTATCACGCCCTCCGGCCTTAATACCTCAGTATACTACAAGCCGACAGATGCCCACAGCTACCTCCTGTATACCTCTTCTCATCCTCGGGCCTGTCGTGACTCCCTTCCTTTTTCACAACTTCTCCGCCTCCGCCGTTTATGCCAAGACGACGATGACTTCCACTTACGAGCAAATGAGATGTTGGATTTCTTCCGTAACAGACTTTATCCAGAACATGTTCTCACCTCTGCTCTCCAACGTGTGCTCCCCATCTCTCGTCTGGAGGCCCTCAAACCTCACCATAAATCCACTTCGGATAGAGTCAAATTAATCTTGACCCATCACCCTCACAGTACTACTGTCAAACAGATCCTTTTCCGCCACCTCCCTATCCTCCAAGCAGAGCCTCTGACCCAAAAAGTATTCAGTGAAGCACCTTTGGTGGCATATAGACGTGACAAGAACTTGAAGGATCTTCTTGTTCACAGCCGTCTCCCAAAGGAGAATGCCACTCACTTTGGCACACTACCCTGTGGTCGGACACGATGCAACACGTGCAAGTATGTCATCTCAACCCAGAAGGTGTCCTTTCCTAAGGCTACGTACACCATCACTAGTAGCTTCACGTGTGAATCGCGCAATGTCATTTATACGATCATATGTAAACGTTGCTGCAAAACCTATATTGGCCAAACAGGCAAACGACTTGGGGACAGATTCAGCCAGCACTTAAATGACATCGCTCAGCAAAAGTCAACACCAGTTGCTATACACTTCAATGGTCCTGACCACCATGGTCCCATCGACATCCAGGTCACAGCGATCCGATCCTGCTCCTCTGACACTGCCAGCCGAGAACAGCTTGAGAACCGTCTTATCCACCGCATGGGGTGTCTAAAACCAGCCGGTCTCAACACTTTTCACACCTTTGTCTGAGGTCACCCTCTCCTCTCTTGCTCTATTTTACTCTTTCCACTCTTATCCTATTCTTCTATTTGTATGCCATATACATTTTTTTTATTTCATATTTATTTATCTCCCACTCATTCTGTCCCCTTCTATTTCCAGTCCCCACTTTTATCACGTTGGGTAGTTTATTTTCCGGTTTCGTTTTTTAGTTTCTTAGTATGCATTGTGTACATCCGGCGGCGGAAGTCGCTTTCTGTTCAGCCACGCGCTTATCAACAGGACAGCGATTTTGATAGAATTTCGGTTCTTGCCTTCAGGGAAGTACCCAGTTTTTATTTTATTTAGTTTTTATGTGTCCTATCTAGCCTTCACTTTCTTTCCTTTCCTGACGAAGGCCTTGTGGCCGTAACGTAGACTATTTTCTTTGTCTTTTGTCCTCGTAAGACGAATCACCTTTTTTCGATTTTTTTTCAAACCCATCCACCGTTATATACGATCTCATTCTTCAGCGTAAAGTCGGAGACCATTGTATTTCGGCTTTACGCCAGTGTGACTTTATTGTCATGTGGGTCACGTATATACATTATTCAAATGTGTGTAGTGCAGATGTTTCCGTTCACGCTGAAATGGTAAAAATTCAATCCTTAACACACGTGCACGTGAGTGCGTGGGATTGTTTTTTATGTAGATATATCATACATACAATTCAGGATCCGTATTCTCCATAAAATACATTGACATTTACTGATATGATATTATAAAGTACATCATAGCATACAGGAGAATTATTAGAATTTACAACGATGTGGAAGACGTCTCAAATATGGATTATTTATTTTTTTTACGTCGAATATTTTCATACCTTGTACATAGATACATGTTAGAATCTTTATACTCCATAACATACATTGACATGCAGTGGTGTGATATATCAAATTCAACATTAAATGCAAAAGTTGATAAGATTAGAATTATATATATTCTGTCCGGTCATCTTCCTACATTCCACTGATTCTGCGTTCCAAGAGTAAGTTTGCAGGGTTCGGGATTTTGTTTTGGGTCTTACTGAAGTCTTGTTTACTAATGCCCGTTTTGTTTACTTTCTTTATGACGTCTGGAAACTTTCTTTGGATTAAAAACCGTTTTATCCTCGCACATTCTGTGCACAGCTTGTTTTAAAAAAAAAGAAAACAAAAAAGATTGAAAGATCTCGACTTTACGCCCCAATATTAGCAGTTCGAACTCCGCCAATGCCGGTCCCAAGCCCGATGAAAAAATCTACTGAGGAGGGCGGCCTGCATGGAGGCCGTAAGGAGGCAGCCCCTCCACCATGCAAAGGCACAACAGGCCAATCACCTGTTTGCTTTAAATCACGATTACTAGCAACACAAGAGAGAAAACTGGACTGATTCTAAAGGCGACGAACTGGAACGGACTACGGACTACGACTTATGGAACTTGGAACACAAGAAGTATAAATGGGAAGGAAGAGGAGCTGGTGGAAGAGATGAGGAAAGCAAAACTAGAAATCCTGGCTATAACGGAAACAAAGAAAAAAGGACAAGGAGTCATGGATCTCGATGGCAACACGCTGCTCTACAGTGGTGTACCCATGTCTGAAAGAGCTAAAGGGGGCGTGGGTTGCATTGTGGCCCAAAATCAAAAAGATAGTATCAAGGGATGGAACTTTGTCTCGGAGCGCATTATGGTTGTGAAACTAAAAGAAGGAGAAACCATAGTCAACCTGGTCATAGTGTATGGGCCAAATGAGGATGAGAGAGCAGAGGTCAAGGAGGAATTCTTCGAGCTGCTTCAAAGGACAGTGGATGACTGCCTAGATGAAGTTATCATGCTCGGAGATTTTAATGCCAGAGTTGGAAATGACCATGCTAGATGGGGTGGAGTTATCGGAAGATATGGAGAAGATATTCTCAATGACAATGGAAAGCGACTCCTTAGATTCTGCAGTGAGCAGAATCTGATCATTACAAACACAAAGTTCCCCCATAAGCGCATACATGCATACACTAGATGTGAACCAACAAAGAATGAGAAGTCAGTGATCGACTATGCCATTGTTCGGAGAAGCTCATTCAAATATGTCCGAGATGCTAGAGTTTGGAGGGGGCCAGAGATTGGAAGTGATCACTACCTGCTAACAATCAAAAGAACAACTGAAAGAGTTGCTCAGCCTAGGAACTGCCCAACATCACGCAAGAAACCAAGTAAACGAGCAGGAGAAATGAGCATTAGGACCTACAAGCTGAGAGAGCCAGAAATTAATACCAGATATCAGGGGCTTATTGCTGCAGCGGTGAGCAACTCAGAAGAACGACCTGATGACTTGGAAACCCTCTGGATTAAATTCAAGGATATCATAAAGACAGCTGCTGCAGAAGCATGCGGTGAAGTCCGACTTGGGAACAAGAGAAAGAGGACACCTTGGTGGACAGAGGAAGTCAAAGAGAAAATAAGAGAGAAGAAAATGGCATGGAAACAATACTTAGGAGCTAAAAACACAACAGCACAAATGGAAAAATATAGAGAATATGTGACACTCAGAACAGAAGCAAAGAACAAAGTGCTAGCAGCAAAACAGAAGTCCTGGGAAGAATTTGGAGAAAAGCTAGAAAAAGATGCACAAGAAAACCATAAATTGTTCTATAAGACCCTAAAGAACATGAGGAAGGAAAAACAATGCCCTCTCAAATTTATAAAGGACAAGCAAGGCAAATTGCTTACTGCCCCGAAGGAAGTAATGGGAAGATGGAAAGAATATTTCTCAGAACTCCTGGATGGTGAGCATGGAGAAGCATCAGAAATGATAAACACTAGCACAGAAGAGAAAACCAATGATGGTGAAGATGACGTAAAGATGGAAAAACTGAAGGCAGCACTGGAGAAAATCAAGATGGGCAAAGCAGCAGGGCATGATGGTATAACACCAGAAATGATTAAGTTCATGGGAGCATCAGGCGACCTATTACTCTTAAGGGTTTTACAGGCAGCGTGGTTGTAGTGGTGTTTGATGGTATTGTATGATGGTGATATTACTAAATGTAATTGTATGAGGCCAGCTGTGAAGGCTCCTGAGATAAAATGTAGTTGTGAATTGTCAGAAGGCCTTTCTTGCTACCACTACGACCTCACACTTAATTTTTTTTAAGGAATGTGGCTACGTAAAGTGTCTAGGGTAATGATGTGTAGTGTGGTGTGATAGTTTCTAAATACACCCACAAATAATTAAGAAGACTAATAATATTAACAAATGTTAAAATACACTGAACTAACTCAAGTGTGTAAAATTTTTTGATAAAATTATATTACATTTATTTTGTTCTGGATCAATTTTTTAGGTTGACCAGAACTTTAAAAGATTTAGAGATTATGAAAGAAATGCATGGAATATTATATCATAAATGCAATAGTGTACATATATATGTACTATACTAGTTAGTTTTATTAAAATGTTCTAGTAGTCATCTACTTGGGAGGATATGTACTGTTTGTGCTGTTTGGGTGGCCTCATCACACCTGTCTATATTGACTACACAGTGTCCAGAAAATGGTGGGAATTTTTATGGGGTATTAGTAACTACACAGCGTTGGTGAATGTCCAGCAGACCAGAGGCTCACTCATCTTGTAGTTGTAGCTCTGGTGCTGAAAACTGATGGTCCCACCTCTCCGTGCTGGCGGGCAATAATGGTGGTCTCTGTCACAAGTACTGCACAGATACACTCGAGTAAAGTCACCAACTGAATAGTCACTGCTTTGTTGACAACAGAAACTCGCAGCTCTGCAATCAAAGTATGGGCCATGTGTCAAAATCTATTCTCTACCCACGTCTGGACACAACACTGACACAACAACCACATCATACAGACAGGTCAGATCTCTCTGACCAAACAGCACATTTACCATGGTGGTTTTACATCAGCTAGATCCTCCCAGACTATAGGTTCTGAAAAATATTTATTAGTTGTCTACCCTAAAAGAGGATAGGTAATATGTTCCATTATTCTCAATGTACATTGTTGGTCCCTAGACCCTGACTTGGGCGGGGGGGGTCCAGAGCAAATCCCTACTAGTTTGTAAGGCTAGATTTTGATATGGCAGTATCAAATCACTCGAACATGAAACAATATTCAAAATATATATAAGGAAATAATTTCAATCTTACCAGATTATGAATAAATAACACAGAATTGCTAGCAAAACTCAGCTGAGCTGCTGGCTATAGTATGGCGTCCCTAACTTTCTTTCAC
The DNA here is from genome assembly GCA_024509875.1 of Oreohelix idahoensis. NCBI lineage: Eukaryota > Metazoa > Mollusca > Gastropoda > Stylommatophora > Oreohelicidae > Oreohelix > Oreohelix idahoensis. Next base: position 144,341 of record JAMPIV010007822.1, on the reverse strand, counting down.
TTTCTTTCATATGGAAATCACCACACTTTAAAATCTGTGTCTATCACTGAACAACTGTTGAAGAATGGCCCCAAATACGCTCTGAGCGCTAATAATATGATTGTCTGTGGCCAATCACTGCCTAGTTTTACTTTAAATTCAAATTCCTACACTAAAGTCATTTCAGTCATGCTTCAGTCAAGTATGGATGGTTATCTGTTAGTCTGTCCGTCTCTACTTGTGTTTCTACATAATTGTGCTTGATTTTTGAAGCAACCTTTCTTTCCCCTCCAAAATTTTGTCGATAAAAGTTATATTTAGACACAGCTACCGCTCAAAAACCCTCTCCCCCATACTAAGTAAATTTGAACACCTGCGTCCAAGGTCGTGGTTTTGTGTGCAAATTGCGACACTTTTAGATTCAATACAGTCTAGCGATGATGTGAACTACACTGTCTTTTGTCATTATCTTCAATATTATCTATCCGTCTGTAAAATTAAGACCATATTAGTTCACTGCTCAGAATAGGCCATCCGGCCAGCTAATTTTTATATTCCTAACATTAATATTAAAGAAAAGTTACTTTTTAATTTTTGTAATATTCCTAACATCTGCGTTTAGCCGCTGAATTCAAATCAAGGGCTTGTTATCGCAAAACGTCCAATTCCGTACCTCGTGTCAATTTGGGGGACGTGATTTTTTTCTTTCCTCCATCCCCCCCCCAATTGCGTCTCCTAGCCTTTCCAGTCATATTTTTTTCCTTTTTGATCCGCCGTTCCCCTCCTGTCTAGCGAGTCAATTATTATGGAGGATGATGACCCGCGGTCTAGGCGATCATGTACTATTCGCAGCCTACGCATTATGTTTTTATCCTTAAATGTTATCTTTGGAGATATTTTACCGTTGTATCTCTGTCAATTTCACTACAGTGGTACAACAAGACCATACCAAAGGATTGGGAGATTGCCATCATAACACCAATTTTCAAAAAGGGTGACAATCGACAGTGTGGAAACCATAGAGGCATATCCCTTCTCAGTGTCCCTGGTAAAATCTACTCTAGAATCCTAGAGCAGAGACTCCGACGCCTAGCTGAGCCACAATTGGATGAGGTCCAGTGCGGATTCCGAGCAAACCGAAGTACTAAAGACCTAATCTTCACACTCAGACAGCTGAGTGAAAAGGCCCTTGAGTATAAGAGTGAGATGCATCTTTGTTTCATAGATCTGGAAAAGGCGTTTGACAGGGTCCCCTGGAGCAAACTTTGGGACTGTTTGGCAAGGAAGAATATTCCAGCACTCTGATTCATGCTATACAGAGCTTCTACAAGTCTTGCAGAAATTATGTGAGGACAGCAAACCATAAGTCGGAAGAGTTCAGGACCACCACTGGTGTAAGACAAGGTGATATCCTATCACCTTACCTCTTCATACTCCTTATGGACGATGTCATCAAGGCATGTAAGGAGAGAGCAAGAAAGTATTCAGTGGGGTACTGGAAGATGAGACAGGTCTATATTTCGGAGCTGGCATTTGCTGATGATGTCGCCCTGATTGCTAAATCAGAGGCACATCTCCAATCCAACCTGCAAGTCTGGAAGGAAGAGCTGGAGAAGAGAGGGATGGTCATAAGCAGCTTTAAAACAAAATCCATGGTGATATCACGAGAAGAAAGAAAACATCAGATTAAGCTGGGAGAACAGGTCCTGGAGCAGGTCGACCACTTTAAATACCTCGGAGCTATTATAGACCGAAAGGGAGGCATCAAAGAAGAGTTGGCCACTCGAAAAGCAGCAGCTGGGAGACTTTTTCAGGCCATAAATCGAGGATTCCTCAGCAAGAGAGAGGTTGGTAAGAAAACGAAGATGGCTGTATACCGCTCCACCTATGTCCCAGTCTTGACATACGGATGCGAGTCATGGGCAATGACTACAACCCATAAAAGCCAGATCCAAACCTCAGAAATGAGGTATCTGAGGAAGGTGGTTGAAGTAACAAGAAGAGACATGGTACGCAACCAGACGATACGTCAAGGCCCTAAATCCTACCCCCTGCAGACCCAAGTAGAACAGTCCCAATTAAGATGGTTTGGCCATGTCTGCAGAATGGGAGAAGATCGGATACCACGACAAGCATGGGAAACAAAGAGCCAAGGATCCAGACCCCGAGGACGACCCAGAGTCCGCTGGGAGGACAACATTAGACAATCTTTGAAGGATCGAGGACTAGAATGGAACCAGGCCAGGAGGAAGACAGCCGATAGGATAGTCTGGCGCTCTCTCTTCCAAACCTCTACACCTCACGGTAGAAGGGGAACGACTAAGTATGTAAGTAAGTAAGTATTAGCAGTTCGCATACGTACATATAAATTGTCTTCAAAAATATTTTGAAATGAAAACTTATCGACAAAAGCTAATCATAGTCATAGAGAGATGAAGCTTCACTATTTGTCAGTTTATCAAAGCTGTCGCCCTTGGTTTACCATAAGACGTATTTATATAAAGATGAAGGACAGAAAAAAAGCAAGCATCAAACTCTCCGAGCACTGCAACTGTTTACAGCAGCAAAAATCTATGTAGTCCTTTAGCAAATAGACGTTAATGATTCACTTCTGCAAGATACAGTTCACCGCGTTTTTAGGACAGTGCAATGCAAACATAGTGAGTGTTAACAATGTTTGTTAGAGCGCTGCACATAACAGTTTTTGACATTGTACTGTAAGGGAGGATTTGTAATTGGTAAATATTTGGAACAGTAAAACATAATTAAATCACGGAGTTGGTGTAATAGAAGAGTACATGAAAGTATTGATGAACTTTTTTTTAAAAAGACAGCAAAATGATCTGATTTGATGTGAGAGAAGACGGAATGAACAAAGGACTGCAAATTAACAATGACAACTGAATATGAAACCATAGGAAACAAGAAAATAGTGGGCCGTGTGTTCGATACTGCCTTAAAAAAAATAATTCGGAAACGCATTAATAAAGTGTAAGGGGTAGATTTAGAAGTTGTAACCCTAACCTTAATCCTAACCTTAATCCTAACCCTAACAGCGTGGCGCCTTCTCTGGGTGGCATCGAAGAACACGTCTCACTGTTCTTCATTTCAACCAACAAGATATAGAGAGCCTGAAATTTGTGAATACAAAATTGATGAAACATTGACTAAACAAACTAGACACAAATCATTTTTCCTATTCTCTTCTGTTACCTTAAGACCAGGGTTGATCTAGTTTAGAAACATCGAACTCTGTAACGATCTCTACCTTGATAAAATCATGTCTGTTTTCAGGCTTCATTACACCTGAATTTAGAATGTCCTACCTATATGTAACTTTTATCTCTGCTGCACGATCTGCATCTTGCACTCCCATCAACAGAGAGGTGGATAATTAAAACTAAGAGTTTTACAGATGGTTAACTTCACTTCAAAAGTTCTATGTTAAACAATGCGTGAATAAAGAGAATTTTACTGATTGTTAACTTCACTTAAATGCGGGAATGTCACAGATGGTTAGACTTGTCTGCCATTGTCCGAGTTGACCTTTCTGTTTATTTTCCTATTTCATGTCACCGCCCACTTATTCTGTCATTTTTTGTTTTAACAGCTCTAATTTTCTCTCCGATTTTGTCAATCTTGCTAGAGCCCAGTTAGACACACCTCTTTGCACGTGCGTAGTGCTGGATGTCTAATGATCTTTTTATGTTGGCATTCAGAGAAGCTACGAGTGCTCTGGTCCCTTTGATGTGAGAGAAACAGGTAACTCTTTGCTCCTGTAAGTTTTAGCGGCATTTTTGCCGAAGAGGTCTCTATCTAGCAAGCGGCTAGTTTCTGTGTCCCCAGGTCGTTCAGAGAATTTCTCGTTCTTTCATTTCAAGCCGCCTTCGATCCTTCATCCTGAACAGGGGCGGGCATAGAACGGGAGACCGTAAACACTCTTACGTCTGCCTTACGTGGATTCTGCGTTTCATCCGCACACGTGCGAGAAAGCGCTCTTCGAATACCTGGCCTTCTTCTTAGTATTTAAGTTCATGTCTCTATCATTCTTGACCAGTTGTCTATTCAAGGATTTTGTTGTCTAGTGACGATGTTGAGCTGAAAGCTAACAACTGTTAGAGAGCGTAAATCGGAATTCCTTGATTTGCTCTGGTCCAAAAGTACTGTGTTTCTGGATCGGGCACTACGCAACCATCCGTAATTATTTGTGGAATGTAAAATAATGTGCCCTTGAGTTTACTAGTACTGCAGTCTTCATATACTAGCCACTAGCCAGTCCTTCGTGGATTATCTACACACGGCGTATTACAAATCATTAGCGCCTTTGGCTGATGTCATTGCCTTTCATACTTAGAGTAACCCTGATCTACCCACTTACGACCCGGCTTCGTGGAGTATTTTGACGCACCCACTCAGTAGAAGCCAGCGATTTTTCCCGTCGTCATTATCTTTATCAGAGGTGCATACGCCTCGTGTTGTTCCTGGATAACCTGATTTCCTAGCTGAAATTCACTGATTCGTTCCTAGAGTAATTATTATAATTAGTGAGAGAAATTCGCCCAGCCAGGGTTACATAGATTTCGCTGATTTAGTGGTGGCCACCCGCGATATAAAGTGATATTCTTGGGATTTATTTACCTGTTTCCAGTGGGAGCTTAACTTCATATTCCGAGGATATAAAACCTTATGGGGAACAGAGTGATTTTTCTTAGCAGAGGAGGAGTGTACCTGACAAGCTTCAGTGCCCTAAAGGACTTGGCCGCTGTCATTGATAGCTGGGGCCTAACGCCTTTATTTGGACATTTTAAACATGCCAGGAAGAGTATGCGTGGAGGTGTAGTGAGGCGAGGCTGGCGTGTGTGCAAGTGAGCCTATTGGTGATTTTAATGTATCCCTGTAGCCTTCAGACATTGTGAAGGCATACGGGTGGGTTTTTTGTTCATGCTGTGGTGTCGTTTTTTTATGTTGTTTAATAAACCTAAAAACCTATCCTGTGGTCAGGATCTCTTCTTTTTATAACTGTCACTGTATGTCATAACGTTGTCCCTTACTGCCTTAGGAGCATAGTAGGGAGAGAAGCAGATTGTCTTAGTAAAGTAAGTCGCAATAGGCTGAAGACGTGGCCCAACCACGCTTCAGAAGTCATATCTCTTCTCATAATTTAATTAGTGACTATATTCTCATCTATTTTCACATCTTTGCATTCATAATCTGTCTGAACTCAGACATAATCTTTTCACCATTTATTCCTATCTGCGACAGTGAATAAAGAGAATTTTACTTATCGTTAACTTCACTTCGGAATCGGATTCCGAGCAAACCGAAGTACTCAAGACCTAATCTTAACACTCAGACAGCTGAGTGAAAAGGCTCTTGAGTATAAGAGTGAGATCCATCTTTGTTTCGTAGATCTGGAAAATGCGTTTGACAGGGTCCCCTGGAGCAAACTTTGGGACTGTTTGGCAAGGAAGAATATTCCAGCACCTCTGATTCATGCTATACAGAGCTTCTACAAGTCTTGCAGAAATTATGTGAGGACAGCAAACCATAAGTCAGAAGAGTTCAGGACCACCACTGGTGTAAGACAAGGTGATATCCTGTCACCTTATCTTTTCATACTCCTCGTGGACGATGTCATCAAGGCATGTAAGGAGAGAACAAGAAAGTATTCAGTTGGGTACTGGAAGATGAGACAGGTCTGTATTTCAGAGCTGGCATTTGCTGATGATGTTGCCTTGATTGCTAAATCAGAGGCACATCTCCAATCCAACCTGCAAGTCTGAAAGGAAGAGCTGGAGAAGAGAGGGATGGTCATAAGCAGCTCTAAAACAAAATCCATGGTGATATCACGAGAAGAAAGAAGACATCAGATTAAGCTGGGAGAACAGGTCCTGGAGCAGGTCGACCACTTTAAATACCTCGGAGCTATTATAGACCGATAGGGAGGCATCAAAGAAGAGTTGGCCACTCGAAAAGCAGCAGCTGGGAGACTTTTTCAGGTCATAAATCAAGGATTTCTCAGCAAGAGAGAGGTTGGTAAGAAAACGAAGATGGCTGTATACCGCTCCACCTATGTCCCAGTCTTGACATATGGATGCGAGTCATGGGCAATGACTACAACCCACAAAAGCCAGATCCAAACCTCAGAAATGAGGTATCTGGGGAAGGTGGTTGAAGTAACAAGAAGAGACATGGTCCGCAACCAGACGATACGTCAAGGCTTAAAATCCCACCCCCTGCAGACCCACGTAGAACAGTCCCAACTAAGATGGTTTGGCCATGTCTGCAGAATGGGAGAAGATCGGCTACTACGACAAGCATGGGAAACAAATAGCCAGGGATCCAGATCCTCAGGACGACCCAGAGTCCGCTGGGAGGACAACATTAGACAATCTTTGAAGGACCGAGGACTAGAATGGAACCAGGCCAGGAGGAAGACATCCGATAGGATAGTCTGGCGCTCTCTCTTCCAAACCTCTACACCTCACGGTAGAAGCGGAATGACTAAGTAAGTTAACTTCACTTCAAAAGTTCCATCTTAAACAATGCGTGAATAAAGATAATTTTACTGATTGATAACTTCACTTCAAAAGTTCCATCTTAAACAATGCGCGAATAAAGATAATTTTACTGATTGTTAACTTTACTTCAAAAGTTCCATCAAACAATGCGTGAATAAAGAGAATTTTACTGAATGTTAACATCACTTCAAAAGTCCCATCTTAAACAATGCGTGAATAAAGAGAATTTTACTAAGCTAGCTTGCGGGTTCTCACCGGGTATGCCGAGAAAGTACCTTTACACCTGTGGACACCGCGCTTTTAAGTGCCGGTTTGAGAGGACTAATCCGAAAATTGCCTCCGTCAAAAATTTTCCCCAATTCCTTTCTTCGTCACCAAGAGATCCACCAAACATTGACTAGGGATATACCAGTAGATTGCGATCGAGCAGTTGCCGGCCCCTGCTTAAGACACAGCTACACCCAACGTTCCCTCTCAGCTGTGTGCGCGCACACATGTTATAAAATCAGCGCACATCTGAACTGCGAAAAAATAAAATAAATTCCAAGACAAACATGCGATAATAAGACAAACATGACCGTTCATTAAAAATTACAAACACTTGATTTAGAGCGCAAAAGTTTTTGTCGCTAGGAAAAAATTCCACAATGTAAAATTAGTGCGCTCACTGACCATTAAAAATTAAAGAAAACATTGGCTACGCCACTAGCAGTCTTCTCAGTCTCACTATCATTATGAGACCAGTGTTAAAATTACTTATAGAAAATTCTTATTTTCTTTCTTTGAAACAAACATTGATGCTACATTACTTTCTAACATGTGAAATAGCTTCATAGCTTCAGCTGCTGTCAAACGGTTGTGGTCTGTTTGAAGAAGTATATGTTGACAGCACTTGCTTCCCGAGGCAAAGCTACCAGGCTCGAAACTATGAAGCGTCACGCTCCTGTCCACACAGCTCTAAATGGGTACCTAACTCTGCTCCTGATTTAGGGAAAGCAATGCTAACGAGGACGGGAACCAATCACACTATCTCGTTGAGCTGAGACATGGTAGAATAAAGTCTCTAACACTTAACTAGCAAACGGCAGTATCTGCCATGGGGTTTTACTTGCATATGTAGGTAGGTTTACTTCCATTTTATAAAATTATTTATCAAATAAAACAATAAAAATGTCTGACCTGTTTTCCATTGTCTAAACATAACAAGCTTACAACAGACATGGGATTAGAAATCAATGTAGATTAAAGCATGGTTTTTAAAAGAGTAAAATTTATGTTGAAACATTCACACTGTGGCCGCTCAGTGCGGCTTTATCTCCAAGACTATACACTTCGCCTAGCCATACCTAACGGCTTGTGTGTCACTTCCGGTTAGTAAATGTCGGAACGTGGTGTTAGGTTACCAAATCATTTGATTCTTTAAAGACTACATACCGATTTATAAAACAACAATGCATCTATTTTTCACATAAAGTAATTGGTTGTTTAAATATGTCTTAGTCCCAGTCAGTAATCGGTATCTACAGTAGATCTTTCGATCTCAGTAAGTAATCGGCATCTCTTGTTCCTAGTAAGTAATGGGTTGTTTGTAGACCTCTTTCTCCCACTAAGTAAAATGTGTCTACATCATTTTCCTCAGTCTGCAATTGGTTTTTAGACTACCATTGTTCCATTATGTAATAGATTGTTTGACGATCATTGTCCCATTATGTAATAGATTGTTTGACTATCACTGTCCCATTGTATAATATATTTTTTGAATATCATTGTCCCATTATGTAATAGATTGTTTGACTGTCATTGTCCCTTTATGTAATAGATTGTTTGACTATCATTGCCCCGTTATGTAATAGATTGGTGGACTATCATTGTCCCATTATGTAATATATTTTTGACTATCATTGTCCCATTGTGTAATAGATTGTTGGACTATCATTGTCCCATTATGTAACAGATTGTTAGACTATCATTGTCCCATTATGTAATAGGTTGTTAGACTGTTATTGCCTAAATTTGTAAAACGCTGTTAGACTATTATTGTCTGAATATTTAATAGCTTGTTACACCATCTTTTTTCCAGTATACAATAGGTCATTAGACAATCCTTGTTTCACTATGTTCAGTAATCGGTTGCTTGTACATCACATTGTCCCAGTAAGTAACCAGCGGTTCATACATTTCTGTTTCCACAGAACGTGAGCATTCTGACCAACAGTGACCGTGGTAGCCTGTTCCTTGTAAGGGGCAGCAGAGACAACAAGTACCTGGTGTCAAAACTCTTTGACGTCACAGAGTCCAGCACGCTGGAGCAATCTATCCACACCGAAGCCAACGAGATCGTCGTCCCTTTCGGCGTGGGAATCGCTGGAAACGTGGCCTTGACACGGGAAATTATCAATATCAAGGACGTATATGCGGTAAGCACATTAGTAAATGTGGAGTGTGAATAACAGTATTAGTTAAGATGAATTAGAATCGGCGAATGCGTGTAAGCGAAATCCTAACTGGGCGCAAATTTGAGAATATCACCGGACAGTGCAGATTAAGTTATAGAAGGCATAAAATAAATCAGTATCACATTGATTACTAGAATCAAGTATACGGTGAACTATTTATATTATTATCTTATTCTTTCCTTTTTTCGTTTCTACGTTTTAACCTTTTACGTGCACTAGTCTATCTGGATGTTATCGAGTGGCCATTTTGTCCACACTGGAACCGTTGATTGCGACCTCGGATATTTCTACTTTCGGGTAGCTTTATTTTAATGTTTTTAAATTTGTTTCTACTTTCTTTCTCTTCTGTCTTAATTTGTTTCTCCCTGACCAGGACCGTAATGACCGCCAAAGAATCATTTCCCTGGTATATTGTCCTACTAAAAACGCCTTACGTATTTTCATTTGTCCCGCTATTCTTTCCTCGTATTATTTGTCTTTGTTTCTGTTATTGTGTCTGGAAAACGTCGCCTCACCTTTCACAGGGGCAAGGACTTCTATTCTAATTTTCCTTGGTCGTCCTCTGTTCCTAGTTGCTTATATTTTTAGGCTATATGCCTATGCTGTTGGTTCATCGAGATTCATTTACATGCATCTTCATTTCTTCGCATTTTCCTTTTTTTCCCTCATAGCATGTGACCATCCCTCTATCCTAATTTTACACTGCTCCCTAGGGCATATCGTAAAAAGGCGACTAATCTAAGCTAGCGCATGAGGCTGGCCAGCTTATCGTGTAAAAAGATATTGCTGCAGACATAACCGCCGCAAGAGTTTTTTTGTTTTTGTTGTAGGCTTCCTCAAGGGGATCATCTGCGGTGGTTGCTCAGTGTTGTGTAAGGATAAAAAAGGACATGATATTGATGAAAATGAAGTTGATGATTGTGGTGGTGATGATGATAACAGTGATGATGAGGATGACGATGATGATGTGGTCAGTGTATCAATCGCTGCTAGAGAACATGAATGCTTTCGCGAAAGTTTCTTACAACAGGACCATCAGTATTCGTGGCTCCATGCTCCATAAGGAGCGAAAGGATCATGATAATGTTGTTAATAATTTTATCTATCTATCTATTTGTCTGTGTGCCTGCCTGTCTGCCTGCCAGTCTATCTGTCTGTCTGTCTAATATGTGTACCTATTCTTCATCGGGTTTTTTTGGGTGTAATATAAATGTAACAGTGGCTTCCTAATGCTTTAGTTTTTCTCTTCTCATGACTAGTACTTCCATGTCGCTCCTTAAGGAGCATGAAACCATTACTTCATGAAACCATTACTGCATGAAACCATTACTGCAAGAAACCATTACTGCATGAAACCATTACTGCATGAAACCATTACTGCATGAAACCATTACTGCATGAAACTATTACTGCATGAAACCTACATCAAAGATGCATGTCCCCTAGCAGCGCTGGTTGCTGTTGCAATTTGTTTGACATACATTGGTTACCTGTTACCTGCCCTATGCACAACCTCATATTAATCGCCTCTATCGACATACCTATCATGACTTGTTCAGAGAACTTTGATTACCTGCACCTTATCTGGTAGTTAATTGGCAGTTTTATTGCGCTTCTCTCAGGACCTGCTGTAATACTTAATTTAATGTCGGCCGACTAAACAAACAGTGTCAGTTTCGTAAGGTGTGTGAATATCGAAAAACAACAAATAACTGATTTAGTTACAAACTTTTTGCAGCATTTGTGTACGTTAGTTCTGAACGCATTATCAAGTTCATTTCAGATAGAAAAGGAAAACGAAAATATGTTCGAATAAAAGAATCAAAATTTTTCCTTGCGGGGACTAATAAGAAATACTATAGTTAAACTTCTCAGTAAATTAAAAGCGTCTCACCAGCTTAGAACTAGTAAGGAATACTGTGCTGCGGTCAGTTTCTGGGATATACATTTCGGTCAATACGGTTCGATATCTAGAGTTCTTATGAAATAGCTTTCAACCGAGCCAACAGTAAGGACTTTGATCAGAACTCCCAGGTAATACATGACAAAATTTATTCGCAAAACACTGATGCATTTATGATTCGGTATTTGCATGACACATCCTCAAAGACATCTTGATAATAATGTACTTCTAGTACACTAATGATTTCCATTTACGGCATATACATAATCCCAAATAGGTTCCAACTCCGAACCGTTCAAACACAGCTTTCCCTTAGAGGGAAAATATAAACAATGATCTCCGTCGCGTCGTCAAACAAATCGACGTCACATCCGAACTACACATAGCGACAATAAAATAGTACCGCACTTGCTAGCACCACAATCAACTTCATTATTACTCACGTGTGGCGTGCAAAAGCATACGCTACATTACCCCGCCCTTCCAAGTTTTCACGGAAGAGGAGGCCACTAACAAGACAACTACTCATAATACGAAGGAAAGTCATAGAGTGGTAATAAGAAGTTATAGAACTAAGAGAACTTAAGCAACTAAGCAACTGTTACCAAAGAAATAATAAAATTACTACTGATATCTACCTGATATCGAATAATGCAAATAATGACTTGTAATAATGATATCCGAAAGAAACGATAATCACAAATGAGCTCAAAATTAGCTAAAATCATCAGGTAAGCAGTATTGAATCCATGAAAATCCTCAAACATCCAAAATATCCCTGAAAATGTTCGTGACTAAATTTCCTGATAAAATATCGTTAATATACTTACCAGATCTTGGTTGGTGATGGCATTCGGCCAAAAGATACGATGAATTTTTCTTAGGCATGTTGTGTGAAAAGAGGACAATTTTGACATTTCCTTCTCTGTAACTCTCCAACATTCAGCACCATAGAGAAGCACAGAAAGCACACAGCTCTGATATAATCTTAATTTTGTGCTTGTGCTGTATTGGGAGGACTTCCAGATGTTGTTTAGGCTAAAGAAGGCTGTTCTTGCCTTATTCATTCTGATGTTGATGTCTTTGCCTGCCCCACCGTCTGGTGTTACTATGCTTCCTAGGTATGTGAAGGTATCTGTCTGTACCAGTTGCTGATTCCTTACTGATATGGGCTCAGGGTTGCTCACATTGAGCGTCATGACCTCAGACTTCTTTAAATTGATATTCAAGCCCACCTGCTGGCTAAACTTATTAAGTCTATCCGTTTTTTCCTGGATGTGATTCGTTAATATAATGTTAATATAATGTTCAAGTTCATAGCAGGTAAGCTCATTGTCCAAAAAACACCGTAAACACACAGGCATTGTCTGCCCGCAAAATATGCTGTCCTGACAAGCAGATGAACTGTTAATACGAGACTCTGGTGTTAAGTAAGAATATTAATGTATTCTTGTATCATGAACACACATAGGCTATTACCAGTTATTTTGCGATAATATGTCTGTGTTAAATCATGTGTTTGCACGGGTTTTCAATTATATTGAACGCTACATATTTAATACGTCATCGGTTGTTAATGACGTAATGCGTTCAGCACTAATCTATGTTAACGGTTAAGATTCTTGGCCTATCGTTATCTGTGGTCTTCGTGGTAAGACGTATTGTATTCATGCTCCTGATATATTGTGAAAGAAGAGCTACAAGTGGCATGATATATTTATTCGAAGGCCGCCACTATTATTACGATGATGATTCAGAACCTAGTGAGAGGTTCGTGATAACTTGAGAAGTATTCAAAAATAATTCTGCGTCTACATTTATCTGACCCACATTACTTGGGTGGATCTCACCCCTAGTACAGCGGCCAGAAATGTATGATGAGACGTGACTGTTGAAGGACAGGACGATGTATATGTATAATATGCCATGCCAATTTCATGATGTCATTGTCTTCAAGTGTTATTAAACGTCAACCATATTTTTGTGGACCCTCAACCTCACGACTTGGATTCGTCACGATTGATGCCATGTTCGTTTTACCCGTCTCCATTCGTGTTGTTAGTACGATGCTTATACTTTCATTGAACTTCGTAATATGCTCAACTGATTACTGCTAGAAGAAAATATCATCCGTAACAACCGAATAGAATCAATACCATGCAAAGATGCTGTAGTGAAATTGACAGAGATACAACGGTAAAATCCCTCCAAAGATAACATTTAAGGATAAAAACATAATGCGTAGGCTGCGAATAGTACATGATCGCCTAGACCGCGGGTCATCATCCTCCATAAAAATTGACTTGCTAGACAGGAGGGGAACGGAGGATCAAAAAGGAAAAATATGACTGGAAAGATTGCGTGAGACTAGAAAGGCTAAGGAGACGCAATTGGGGGGGAAACGGAGAAAAGTCACGTTTCCCAAGTTGACATAAAAAGTAAGCCACTCGACAGAAGGGACCATAGATATGTTACGCCACAGTCATTTATTGGACGCTTTTGCGCGATACCAAGCCCTTGATTTGAATTCAGCGGCTAAAACGCAGATGTTTGGAATATTACAAAATTTAAAAAGTACTTTTTTCTTAATATTAATGTTAGGAATATAAAAATTAGCTGGCCGGATGGCCTATTCTGAGCAGTGAACTAATATGTTCTTAATTTTACAAACGGATAGATAATATTGAAGATAATGACAAAAGACAGTGTTGTTCACATCATCGACAGACTGTATTGAATCTAAAAGTGTCGCTAATTGCACAAAAAAAACACGACCTCGAGACGCAAGTGTTCAAATCTACGTAGTATGGAAGAGAGGGTTTTTGGGTGGTAGCTGTGTCTAAATATAACTTTTTACGACAAAATTTTGGAGGGGAGAGAAAGGTTGGTTCAAAAATCAAGTACATTTTGTAGAAACACAAGTAGAGACGGACAGACTAACAGATAACCATCCATACTTGACTGAAGCATGACTGAAATGACTTTATGGTAGGAAATTTGAATTTAAAATAAACCTAGGCAGTGATTGGCCACAGACAATCATATCATTAGCGCTCAGACGCGAAAGTGGGGCCATTCTTCAATAGTTGTTCAGTGATAGACACAGATTTTAAAGTGTGGTGATTTCCATATGAAAGAAAGTGTAATAAATTTAGGGACGCCATACTATAGCCAGCAGCTCAGCTGAGTTTTGCTAGCAATTCTGTGTTATTTATTCATAATCTGGTAAGATTGAAATTATTTCCTTATATATTTTGAATATTGTTTCATGTTCGAGTGATTTGATACTGCCATATCGAAATCTAGCCTTACAAACAAGTAGGGATTTGCTCTAGACCCCCCGCCCTAGTCAGGGTCTAGGGACCAACAATGTACATAAACTCCAGCAAGGATTATGCAAGACAGATCAAGTGTTGAGAATAATGAAACATATTACCTATCCTCTTTTAGGGCAGACAACTAATAAATATTTTTCGAATCTATAGTCTGGGAGGATCTATCTGATGTAAAACCACCATGGTAAATGTGCTGTTTGGTCAGAGAGATCTGACCTGTCTGTATGATGTGGTTGTAGTGTCAGTGTTGTGTCCAGACGTGGGTAGAGAATAGATTTTGACACATGGCCCATACTTTGATTGCAGAGCTGTGAGTTTCTGTTGTCAACAAAGCAGTGACTATTCAGTTGGTGACTTTACTCGAGTGTATCTGTGCAGTACTTGTGACAGAGACCACCATTATTGCCCGCCAGCACGGAGAGGTGGGACCACCTGATTTCAGCACCAGAGCTACAACTACAAGATGAGTGAGCCTCTGGTCTGCTGGACATTCACCAACGCTGTGTAGTTACTAATAACCCCATAAAAATTCCCACCATTTTCTGGACACTGTGTAGTCAATATAGACAGGTGTGATGAGGCCACCCCAACAGCACAAACATTAAATATCCTCCCAAGTAGATGACTACTAGAACATTTTAATAAAACTAACTAGTATAGTACATATATATGTACACTATTGCATTTATGATATAATATTCCATGCATTTTTTTTTCATAATCTCTAAATCCTTTTAAGTTCTGGTCAACCAAAAAAATTGATCCAGAACAAAATAAATGTAATTCTATCAACAAATTTTACACACGTGAGTTAGTTCAGTGTATTTTAACATTTATTAATATTATTAGTCTTGTTAAATATCTGTGGGTATATCTATAACCTATTACACCACACTACATATCATAACCCTAGACACTTTACTTAGCCACATTCATTAAAAAAAAATTAAGTGTGAGGTCGTAGTGGTAGCAAGAAAGGCCTTCTGACAATTCTCAACTACATTTTATCTCAGGAGCCTTCACAGCTGGCCTCATACAATTACATTTAGTAATATCACCATCATACAATACCATCAACACCACTACATAAATTGGGGTCTTGTCCAGGGATAATTAGCCCAACAGTAATATTAGGATCTCCTGGTGGGAGAAATAAATGTAGGGAAATAAATTGTAAAATTTCCTTTAAAATTAAAAGTGTCCCTGCAGATAAAAGTTGGTGAATCTTCACAGCCAGTAATAATTAATTAGTTAACTGGTTAGTTAGAATTGGTTAGACTATAGTCATAAGAAGTACTTAGTGTATTTACTGGTTAGAGATTTATCTTGTATATTATTATATTGTCTAAAAAGTATGGCGGAGCTGGCAAAATTTAGATCAGCTGCTGTGCTCACCGCAAAGGAGATGGGAATGGATGGTCAAATTTTAATTCAATACGTAACGGCTGAATGTGATAAATATATTGAAAGGGAAGATAGAAAGGTAGCTGAAGAGAAGAGGTTACAAATTGAGGCTGATAGAGAAATTAAGAGGCTGCAGATTGAGGCAGAAGAAAAACGACAGCAAAGGGAGGCAGAAGAAAAACGACAGCAAAGGGAGGCAGAAGAAAAACGACAGCAAAGGAAGGCAGAAGAAAAAAGGTTGACTGCCGAAAGGGAGGCAGAAGATAGAAGGTTGCAAAGGGAGCACGAATTACGACTAAGGGAGCTGGAATTACCAGGCCCGGCTCCTGAAAATGGTGCCAGCCCTTTTGCCTCAGATGCTACGCCCAGTATGGGAGCCTCAAACTCAGCTATGGGGTTTCATTTAGACCATTTTGTTGAGAAAGACGATGACATAGAAGGGTACCTAGGACGTTTTGAGTTATTAGCTACTACATATGGGTTAGAGAGAGAGAGGTGGAGTTTAAAGCTATCACAGGGATTGAGGGGTACTTCTTATGAAGTATTTGCCAAAATGAACAGGGAAGACCAAGACAATTATGACATGTTAAAGCAGGCTTTGTTATTAAGGTACGAGAAGAATGGTGAATTTTATCGTAAGAAATTTAGAAATGCCAAACTGTTGTCTGGGGAGACATACCACCAATTCTCTGCCAGACTAGAAACCTATTTGGAGAAATGGACGGCTCTGGGGAAGACCCAAGATCTTAAAGAAATGATCATGATTGAGCAATTGAGAGAGTCCATGGCTCCAGACATGAGAAAATTTCTCATGGAACAAGGTGCAGAGAAGTTTGGGGAAATTTTAAATGTTGCTGAGAGGTATCAGGCAGCCCAGGCAGAGGTAAGTGGTGCTAAGAAGAAGCACATAGACAATTTTAAAGCTCCACAGCAATTTAATAAATTTGATACTAGAGAGCAGGGAAATAAAGGTAGGACAAACTTTGAGCGGCCAAGAAATGACTATCGCGACAGAAACTCACAGTTCAATGACCAAAAGTTCAATGAAAGAAAACCGTTGAACCAAGGAAAAAGATGGTGTAAATGGTGCAAGAAGGATAACCATAACACCGAATTTTGTAGAAGGAAACCTTCAAACATTGCTGCAATGAAGTCGGGGACGCAAAGATTAAAGGTTAATCCTAAGGGACAACAGGAACCTTATCACCCCCCAGTTTGTGAGGATGTTATTTGTAATGGGGTCACCATAAGGTGCCTTTATGATACAGGTTTGGATTATGATTCAGTTGTGAAGTCTAGCCTAGTGGACCCAAGTCAGTATACCACAGAAACAGTGGAAATACAAGGGGCGACTAAGGACATACCACTCATGACACTTCCCATCGCAAGGATAACGGTGAAAACTCGCTATGTGGAGGGAGAAATCAGAGCAGCAGTGATAGATGAACCAATCTACCCTCTGATATTGGGGTGTAGATACGTCTTCTTGGGGAATCCCGAGAAACCTGTGATCATGGCGACAGTACAGACCAGGTCACAGAAGAAGGAGGAAGAAGGTGAACCTATAAATGCTCATCCAGAGGAGATGAGGAAGGCGCAGCCTGAGGATAGGACACTCAAGCCATGTTTTAAAAAATTGCCCAAATGCCACACACCTCCGAGCAAGGGGGAATATTTCATGAAGAACAAACTATTATACAGGAAGACAGGAACTAGATCCACTGGTCACGGACAGTTAGTTCTTCCCAAGATATATAGGGCAAACTTAATAAGGAGCTTACATGTTGGAAAAGATGGTGACCATGAGAAAGTCGGTACCATCTGCCAAAAGATTGCTCGAAAATACTATTGGCCCGACGTACATGTCGATGTTGAAAACTTTGTAGAAGCATGTGGCGTATTTCATGAGGGAACACCCACAAAGGGAAAATATGTGCAGGACCTAGAAACGCCACGGGGCAACTTTAGGCCTGAAAGGAAAACTAATTATACTCGGGTAGACAAAGTGGAATGGGAGCCCCCTTTTCACACCCAGTCTTCACTTGAATGGATTAACATGGCCACTATGCGAAGAGTACAAAGAAGAAATTTTACCCAGGATAGGATGACAATCCCTCGGTCAGACTTATATAAACTGGAAAAACAGACAAGAGAGCGAAGATCTCTCATAAACAATCTCAAGTGGGGAGACAAACCCCAGAAAAAAATTGGTAGTGGTCGATTTGTGAGTGATGATTCTAGGAAGAAAAGTCCTCATTATAAAGCTTCTAAGGGACGGGACCAGACGGGTTCCATGAAAAATACGTATGATAAATTAAAGATCCAGATGTAACTTTATTAAGGACCTGGACAGATGAGAAGGCGGAAGAGACTGTTACCTCATCGTATCAATATGTGAACGAACTGACCACTCGTTTGAAAGCTGGATGGAAACTGGCAAATGATAATTTGAAACAAGCCAGGAAGAAACATGCAGCATATTTTAATAGGAAGGCAAAGGACAGGGAACTGGCAGTCGGAGAGAAGGTGCTGCTTCTACTACCCGGAAGCCAGAATAAATTACAAATTGGTTGGCAAGGTCCATATACGGTTCTAGAGAAGGTGTCTAGAACAAACTATAAAATTGACAAAAAGGGGAAGGAAAAAGTTTATCATGTAAACCTGTTAAAGAAGTATCTGGACAGACCACTCCAGGAAAGCACCCCCTTATTGACCTTGGCTATTGCAACCCAGATGCAAAAAGAACCACTCACCTCACATGAATACCCATTACATCCTTGTGAAACAGCAGCACAGGTAAAAGTCAGTAAGCACCTGACTAAAAACCAGAGGGAGAGAGTTCAAAAGGTTCTGGAGGAACATACAGATGTATTAACAGATAAACCAGGCCATACAAATTTGCTACAGTATGACATGAAACTGGTAGACTCAAACCCAATCTGTATGAGAGCCTATTCTATTCCGTTCGCGAAGGAGAAGGCATTGAAGGAAGAAATAGAGTATTTATTGAAGGAGGGGATTATTTCGCACAGTGAATCATCTTTTAGTTCTAGTGTCGTTTTGTTGAGGAAACCGTCTGGGGAACACAGACTGTGCATAGATTACAGGAAACTGAATGCTGTCACAGAAGGACAAGTGGATCCATTACCAGACACAAAACAGTTATTTGCCAGACTGAACAAGGCAAAATACTTTTCAAAGGTGGATCTTAGTAAAGGCTATTACCAGATCCCAGTGAAGCCTGAAGTGAGACCTTATTTGGCTTTTAGCACTTCGGGTGGACATTATGAATTCAATATGCTACCATTCGGACTGAAAAATGCTCCGAGTGTGTTTTCAAGGATGATGCGCAAATTGTTGGATCCCCTGAATAACCCATGTATCACGAATTTCATGGATGATATTCTCGTCGCCACAGAGACATTTGAAGAACACATTGAAGCTCTGGAGATGTTGTTTGATAGACTTCGGGAGGCGAACTTAACTGCTAGGCCAACAAAATGTTGTATTGGATGCAAAGAGTTGGAATTCTTGGGACACACTGTATATCAGGGTAATATGACCCCTGATCCTAAGAACTTGGAAAAACTGCAGAGAGCACCTAGGCCACAAACAAAAAAGGACGTGCGATCATTCGTGTCGTTATGCGGATTTTATCAGAAATACATCAAAAATTTTAATGCTATTTGTGCTCCTCTGACTGATCTGACTCGCAAGGGACTTCCAGATAAAATTATTTGGACTGCACAATGTGAACTAGCGTTCCAAGAGTTAAAGGAAAAACTCACTAGCAAGCCTATTCTCAAACTGCCTGATTTGACACAGGACTTTGTCTTAAGAACCGATGCAAGTAATGTAGGACTCGGAGGGGCTTTGTTGCAAAGATCATCTTCACCTGATGGGGAACTGAAACCAGTCGCTTATGCAAGCCGCAAATTGAATAGGGCGGAACAAGGATACTCCACAAGCGAAAAGGAATGTTTAGCATTAATCTGGGCAATAAAGAAGTTTCAAATCTATCTGTATGGTAGGACATTTGTGGTGGAGACGGACCATCAGCCTCTCGTGTTCTTGTCTCAGGCTAAGCATGAAAACGCAAGATTGCTGAGGTGGTCTTTATTGCTTCAACCTTATCAGTTCAGTATCCAATATATCCCAGGCAAATTGAATGTCGGTGCAGATTTCCTCAGTCGGCACCCCTGTGATCAAAATTAGAGTAGTGGCAGACGTGAGGAGTAATTTTACCTATGTGTATCGCTGGTTTTGGAACTTGCCATAGGCATGTTTTCAAGTGGGGAGATGTGTAGTGAAATTGACAGAGATACAACGGTAAAATCCCTCCAAAGATAACATTTAAGGATAAAAACATAATGCGTAGGCTGCGAATAGTACATGATCGCCTAGACCGCGGGTCATCATCCTCCATAAAAATTGACTTGCTAGACAGGAGGGGAACGGAGGATCAAAAAGGAAAAATATGACTGGAAAGATTGCGTGAGACTAGAAAGGCTAAGGAGACGTAATTTGGGGGGGGGGGGGGGGGGAGGGGGGGGGGGGGGGGGGGGGGGGGGCGGGGGGCGTGTTGGGGGTGGGGGAAACGGTGAAAAGTCACGTTTCCCAAGTTGACATAAAAAGTAAGCCACTCGACAGAAGGGACCATAGATATGTTACGCCACAGTCATTTATTGGACGCTTTTGCGCGATACCAAGCCCTTGATTTGAATTCAGCGGCTAAACGCAGATGTTTGGAATATTACAAAATTTAAAAAGTACTTTTTTCTTAATATTAATGTTAGGAATATAAAAATTAGCTGGCCGGATGGCCTATTCTGAGCAGTGAACTAATATGTTCTTAATTTTACAAACGGATAGATAATATTGAAGATAATGACAAAAGACAGTGTTGTTCACATCATCGACAGACTATATTGAATCTAAAAGTGTCGCTAATTGCACAAAAAAACACGACCTCGAGACGCAAGTGTTCAAATCTACGTAGTATGGAAGAGAGGGTTTTTGGGTGGTAGCTGTGTCTAAATATAACTTTTTACGACAAAATTTTGGAGGGGAGAGAAAGGTTGGTTCAAAAATCAAGTACATTTTGTAGAAACACAAGTAGAGACGGACAGACTAACAGATAACCATCCATACTTGACTGAAGCATGACTGAAATGACTTTATGGTAGGAAATTTGAATTTAAAATAAACCTAGGCAGTGATTGGCCACAGACAATCATATCATTAGCGCTCAGACGCGAAAGTGTGGCCATTCTTCAATAGTTGTTCAGTGATAGACACAGATTTTAAAGTGTGGTGATTTCCATATGAAAGAAAGTGTAATAAATTTAGGGACGCCATACTATAGCCAGCAGCTCAGCTGAGTTTTGCTAGCAATTCTGTGTTATTTATTCATAATCTGGTAAGATTGAAATTATTTCCTTATATATTTTGAATATTGTTTCATGTTCGAGTGATTTGATACTGCCATATCGAAATCTAGCCTTACAAACAAGTAGGGATTTGCTCTAGACCCCCCGCCCTAGTCAGGGTCTAGGGACCAACAATGTACATAAACTCCAGCAAGGATTATGCAAGACAGATCAAGTGTTGAGAATAATGAAACATATTACCTATCCTCTTTTAGGGCAGACAACTAATAAATATTTTTCAGAATCTATAGTCTGGGAGGATCTATCTGATGTAAAACCACCATGGTAAATGTGCTGTTTGGTCAGAGAGATCTGACCTGTCTGTATGATGTGGTTGTAGTGTCAGTGTTGTGTCCAGACGTGGGTAGAGAATAGATTTTGACACATGGCCCATACTTTGATTGCAGAGCTGGGAGTTTCTGTTGTCAACAAAGCAGTGACTATTCAGTTGGTGACTTTACTCGAGTGTATCTGTGCAGTACTTGTGACAGAGACCACCATTATTGCCCGCCAGCACGGAGAGGTGGGACCACCTGATTTCAGCACCAGAGCTACAAATATAAGATGAGTGAGCCTCTGGTCTGCTGGACATTCACCAACGCTGTGTAGTTACTAATAACCCCATAAAAATTCCCACCATTTTCTGGACACTGTGTAGTCAATATAGACAGGTGTGATGAGGCCACCCCAACAGCACAAACATTAAATATCCTCCCAAGTAGATGACTACTAGAACATTTTAATAAAACTAACTAGTATAGTACATATATATGTACACTATTGCATTTATGATATAATATTCCATGCATTTTTTTTTCATAATCTCTAAATCCTTTTAAGTTCTGGTCAACCAAAAAAATTGATCCAGAACAAAATAAATGTAATTCTATCAACAAATTTTACACACGTGAGTTAGTTCAGTGTATTTTAACATTTATTAATATTATTAGTCTTGTTAAATATCTGTGGGTATATCTATAACTATTACACCACACTACATATCATAACCCTAGACACTTTACTTAGCCACATTCATTAAAAAAAATTAAGTGTGAGGTCGTAGTGGTAGCAAGAAAGGCCTTCTGACAATTCTCAACTACATTTTATCTCAGGAGCCTTCACAGCTGGCCTCATACAATTACATTTAGTAATATCACCATCATACAATACCATCAACACCACTACAGATGCATCTGTCTTGAGGAGAAAAGGCAGTCTTAAATCCGGGATCCTAAGTATAGGACGTTTGGAAAAATAGTCTTTAATTTGGCATAGTGCTTGGGTGCAAGCATCATTCCATTTAACTTTATCGGGCATCCCTTTTTCGTTAATGACGAGCGGACAGATTACAAAGAGGAAAACTGAGGTATAAACTTGTGGTAAAAGTTAATAAGACCTAACAAGCTTCGAACTTGCTTCCTAGTAGTTGGGATCACGATCCAAAATCCTCTTGACAGTAGAGTCTTCAGGTTGGAGCATGTGTCTACCTATCCTATGACCCAAGAAGGAAATTTCACGGAATCCAATTTGAATCTTAGATGGTCGAGCAGTGAGATTATGCACCCTAAGAGTCTGAAGCAAGGAATGCAATCCAGAAATATGCTCTTCCCATGTATCATGGACAAGGCAAATATCATCGATGTAAGAAATAATATCAGATCGGTGTCCAAAAATGCGACGCATCATGCGTCCATCATAGCTGGAGCATTCATTAAACCGAAGCACATGACATTTTACTGGAAAAGACCACGAGGAGTAGGAAAATACCACGAGGAGTAGAAAAAGCCGTAAAAGGTTTTGACTCATCAGCTAACGGAATTTGACAGTATCCTTTAGATAAGTCAAACTTGCTGAAGAAAGTAGCAGATGACAATTGAAGCAATAAATCATCTAACAAAGGCATCTGTTCCGCGTCAGAAATGGTCACTTTGTTAAGGCGACGAAAGTCAATACATATCCTGATAGACTTATCTATTTTACGAACCACCAATATAGGAAAACTAAAAGGTGAGTCCGACGGCGAGATAATGCCGAGTCGTAGCATGCTATCAACTTCACTATCAACTTGTTCCCTAAAATTAAGTGGAATAGCATTGTTGAGGCTGCTTCATGGTGCGATTTTTATCAGGGCAACTTATTATTAGTGCCAGGGTTTTGTCACACCATGTCGTACCTCAACTGAACGCAAGAAATACATGAAAGCGGTCGCTGTGAGATGAGTATCTAGGTATGATGTAGACAGATTGGTATGTGACGTCATAGCGTCAAGATGTGTGCCTAAAATGGCTTGTGTATCAGCCAGTATGTGGGATTGTGTATTCAATACATATTTCTGAGGATAAAAAGGGTACGCTATATGCTTAAATGAAAGGCATGAGAAAATGCCAGGATTATACCGGACTATAACTCCCAAGACACAGAAGGATGTTAAACTAAAATTATATGAACAAATATAATTGAACAGTTGTTATTCCGGGAGGTATCATTCCCCGAAGATATAGGAATAAAAGTAATGGAATTGTTATACCGGGAAGCGACATACCCCGAAGTTTATGGATTGATGTGGATTTGAATTATGGATACTTGAGATACTGGGACGCTTAAATTCCCCCAATGTTGATGGGAAAATTACAATGAACTTTATTGAACGGGACGCCAAATACCCCGCTGAAAATAGTGATTAATAAATGAGATTATCAAGATATGTGGAAGGGAGAAGTCGAGTGACATGTTTAGAGAGTCGAATCAGATTTAAGCAAGACTGTAACACAGAGAGGGAGCATACATGCCATGTTCGTAATTGTGACCTTGTTAGTGTGTACTTACTCGTTATTAAACTGTTGCCAAATCGTCCAAGCCCAGTAGTTTATTCAATCTCTCAAGGTTAATTTACACCGTTATTAACTTTATGCAGTACTTGAGATGTTGATATAGAAAGGTGTATACAAGACGGGTGGTTGCCAGAATATTCAACAATATAAATCAAAGCAAGATGATTGAATTCTCACTTCTTCAATAACACAAATAGACCCTAGACAACAAAAGAATTCGGGCAATTTCTCCATCCCTTAACAGAGGAGAAATAACTGGGGGCTACGTCCTGTCAAATAACTGGAGGCTATCGTCCGATAACTGAAATAACTTACGTCCTGTCAAATAACTGGAAGCCCGTCCGATAACTGGCAGGTTGGTCTACTTGGGACATCAAGAAACGAATTTTTCTTCATATTACGAATCTGAAATCAACTGAAGCTGAACTACTGCATGGAACCTGTACACAGGACTTTGGACATTTTAAAAACTACGATCATAAGTCGTCAAAAAGACTTTACATTAACTGTAATTTTACGATGGAGGATGATATGTAACGGCTGCTCCTTGTAGAGGCATCAAAGATCGTTGACCTGACCTTGAGGACTGTCAAGAGTCAATACTGCGACATAAAATTGATTCGGTTCGAACTTTACATCTCTACATTCAAGATTTTAATACTGGCAAAGCACGCAATTTTCGATGTTGAACGATAAAGGACAATCTGGCAAATTTTACTCGATGACGTCATCAAAGCCGGAAAACTTGCAAACAACCGTTTGCTGAAATGGGAGTCAAGAGGGTTTTCGTCCATTTATGAATTCCTGAAGTCGAGGTGGGGCACAAACACACTGATTCCTTATCTGTGGAAGTTCTGAGTTCAACAAGAAAGATAAGTAGAGTTATGATTTGTCTAATGCGTGACATTATTTGACCATTTCAGAGACTTTTGCCAGTCAACATCCAGCCCTACTTGTTATTTCATCTGCATGTTTATTTGTATAAAGTAAATGCTCGCTATTTGTAAATTTTCTTCGGAAAGTTTGCAAATGACGATGTCCTATTAGGTTATTGTTGGTTGTCCAGTCAAAGAAAATAACAGTGGAATTTTAGTCTTTGACTGCATAACAGACATCAGTATTTGTATAGATTGTTTCGTCCAGTCTACGTTATATATTTTTTCATTCACTAATTTACGTAAGTGGGTCACGTATCTGTACAGCTGTTTTGCTATCACTCTTGTCTCAGTGTGAAATTTGACGATTTGCTGTAATTGTGCGTTCCTTTTTTGTCTTGTTTATTAAACATGGGATTATTCTAAGTTGTTGTTACTTGTCAACATGTCTTTGTTTATTTTATTCCAGTTATATTTGTCGAGTAATGTGCTGTAATTCGACATACCACTTTATGATCATCATCATTGACTTGTTCCATTCTTTTTCACTGTGCTCGTCTCTCATTCTTGGTATGTTCCTTCATAAGATATATTCAGTCAATGCTACAAGTTATTGTACGTAATTAATTGAGAAATATGTCTGCCATTGAGTATTTTCTCAGGCAAGGAAAGGAGACTGGATTACAAGGGCCAGCTCTTCAAGAATTTATTATGGAAAATTTAGAGGAGGTAGAGATGGAAGGAGGTGATGAGTTCTCAATGGAAGGAGAATGGTATTGGAAGGAAAAGAAGTTGTTGGGAATTATTGATGATAGGGAGAGATTAATTGACGAGTTAAATGAAGAGGTGAGAGCTTTAAAGTTGCAATCAGATATGGATAGATCTGACTTGAGATCATTAAAGGTGGATTTTACAAATTGTAAGGAGTCATTGGAGACTGTCTGGAAGAAGAATAGAGATTTGGACTCTGAGGTGCAGGAACTGCAGAATAAGGTTGCAGCCTGTCAGAGAAAATCTACCAAAAATGATGATGAGTTATCTAATAAGATAATTTCTATTAAAGAGAATTTTTATAAAGCAAAGGAGGCTTTGGAAGCCCAAATTCAAGCGCAAGTGGCTCAAATTAAGGGTCTTGACGTTCAAGTTGCCCGATTACAGCCACATATGCAAGAGGTTATTAAAAAGAGGTTAAAGAAGGTGGCGAGAAATACGAGAGCCATGTGGGAGATGAAGTGGGAGAGTAAAGTGGCAGCACTTGATATTGAGAATCAAAAACTAAAAGGTCTTCAAGGTCAACAAAAAAGTTCGACTCATGATAAGTTGGCTAAATGTGAAGCATTACTTGATCAGGAGAGAAGTAATAGTGTCAGACTGGTGGAGGTAAATAAGAGGCAGAGTGAAGAAATTGCACCAAAAAATGTAGAAATTGCAAAGGCTAGAAAGAGATTTGATTTTTTACTTGATGTTGCGGTAAACAACGAGGTATGCTCAAACACTAATGTGAAAACTAAGGTACAAAATGTCAGGGCCACTAAGGGTGATTGGAGCAAGTCGTCGCATCCTGAAAGAGTGAAAAGATCTTGTCGAGGCAGGTACAATTTCCCTCGACATCACTTTGATACCAGTGATTCTGGTCACATTAATGCTGCCTCTTCTGAGAGTAAGTCTTGGCGGCATGCCAGCAGCAGTGAAAACGGTATGAAAAATGATTTAACAGATCTTACTATGCCCACAAGGAAAAATGTATCCCTGAAACAACAGAATCAGGTTGCATTTGGGCCTGAGAGGCCTAACATCATTGTTGAGAATATTACACATGAGCAGAACCTGAGTTGTATGAGGACAGACCATTGTGTTCAGGGGGAGCCTAACGTGACTGACGATTTCCATGTTGGTTCTATTTATTTTGATGACGACCGCTATACCCAGCTTTGTTCTCAAAAGACGGTTAATGCTGATGTTGGTACTGTTCGTCATCCTTTGTGTACACATCATGCTCACAGTCTATCTACTCTTAAGAGTATTGATCAGATTGTAAAAGATGACACTAAAGGTACTGATAAGGATCACGGTATTACACTTATTATTGATGATAAGGTTAATAAATATGGTAAACACGTACCTGGTCATAATACCAGTGCATCGGTAGTAAAATGCTTAAAACCTATGTGCATAAATGGAAATTGTTGTCATACTCATTCCAGTCAGTATGATCCACCCTACAATAAAGATATGAAATACAAGAGAAATGTCCATGGGTCTCATGTGACCAGAGGTGCTTATTCACACACCTTGCTAGTGCGAAATCTGCCACCAGATACTACATGGCAGGCACTAGGTGAATTTTTTCAATTCACTGCGGACGTAAAATATGTACGTCTTTTTCCTATCAACGATGTTAATCTTAGGGAAGCACTAGTTTATTTTTATTCAAATAAGGATGCACGTACGGTTGTTCATCATGACAACGGTGCTTATTTTCAAGACAAATGCCTTGATGTGCAGTTGATACATCATTCTGCACATCACAGATTGTAATGCTGTTATGCATATGGATGATAATACTTTATTGGAGAATGATAGGGCTTATGGTAAATGGGTGTAAAACAGTGCTGGTTATTCTAACTGTAATTTTCTACTTCAACCTGATGGGTATTATATGTACATCCAATTCTATTCTTGAGGACACTACAACTGCCATTGCAAGTGTTCGAAGTTCATTTGTGGACCCTACGGATTACACCGCAGATCATATCCAATGTGTTACATGTGGGGGTACAGTGGACAGTTATTCCACTGCAGCAGTATGCTTAGATACCCGTATGGTATATTCATGTTTATAGTATAACTATTTTTAATACTAGAAAAAGGGATGATGTTAATCCATATCCCGAAACTATCTGATTATACTAAAGATAATATTTTGAGGTGGTAGAAAAAACGACATGTTAATAGTCAAGGTAACACTATTTTGGGTAATGATGATTGTGATGGTAGAAAATGTCTCCTTCCCATTAGTAAGGAATCCTATGATGATTTCCATGACTGTGAAGAGTCATCAGATGTATATTTTGACTCCATTGAGTCACGAATTGATGATACGATGGAACCAACTACATCCATGGAGGGAAAAATAATGGGATGCCCAGTATAGCTTATGACAATGCTACTCATGGGAGACCATCTGCATCTATCATTGATGCTATGGTACCTGACAGTGTTAATGTCGATGGTGGTCTCAAGTCAAGAGTATTCTTTGGGGTGTACTCTTTAGTCAAAACTATATTATTGGTTGTTTATTTGTTTGTTTTTTCCAGGGTTAATTTAATATTTGATTGGTCCCAGTAGGGTTTTTTAAAAATCCTACCGAGACAAATATTCTTTCCCTCAACAGGTTTCTTATGCAGGGGTTTCCTCTCATAACAGGTCTAACTGTAATGAGGTTGGATCGTAAGGCCGATGATAGTTATGTTCTTATGGGAAAATACTCACCACATGATGATTTTATTAAGAAGGTACACTTTAATGACCAACGGGGTCAGAAAAGGATTCAAGATGATAGACAAACTCATAACAATCATGATCATTTTGGTGGTGTTACAACTGCTGGCATGAAAAATGGGACATGTCAGATTAGCAAGCATCGGGTTACACCCGATGATAATGAGCTACGACATGTGAAATCTGCTCATTTGGGAGTTGTTGATAAGCAAAATCATTCGAATGATCGTAAGTATAAACATGATTCCTCCACCACTACGACATGTAAGGAACCATGTCTACCTAATAATACCTCCGTGCGCTTAACTCGCACGACACATGATAGGTTCAATGATTCTCGGGCTCAGTTCAGACCTGACCGAGATCATATCTCATTGAATCGCACTGTTTTGGTGCGCAAATTACCTTCTATCGCGACTTGGTATGCACTTGGGAAATTTTTCCAGCATATCGGAGATGTTGAATTTGTTCGTATGTTCGAACTTCAACACTCTTCTCACCAACTAGCATTTGTTCGCTTTTCTAGTTACTATGATGTTCGTAAGGCTGTCAGATTCAAGAATGGTTCTTTGTTTGCACACCATCATTTAGAAGTGCAACTTGTGCAAAACACTGCACCACGCACTTGGTAGTTGCGTTCTCTAGTGCATTTTTTCTAAACAGGATGTTTTGGCACATCTCTGAGAATTTCTTCAAGAATTCTATCATATATTCTTCTTTGAACTTGAACTGTACACTTTACTTCTCTATCCCACTGTCTTTCGGAGTTGACGCGCAAAGGCGCTCCTCTTAAATTATTGTGGTCAAAGACTTGTCAGTTGGCATTGGATAAGATTAAAATACTATTCTCGAATCATCCTATTTTGATTCTACCAGACATCCATGAACCATCATATTCGCACAGACACTTCTCAGATGGGAATCGGTGGCAGTTTGATGCAACTTGTCAACGACGTACTCCATCCTTACTTCTTTGTGAGCCGGAAGTTGTCTGCAGCAGAAAAGAAATATTCGGCGGGAGAAAGAGAGCTCCTTGCTCTTGTCTTGACTATATCAAAACTTTCTCGCTACTTGCTTGGACGAAAATTTTACGTTGAAGTCGATCATCATCCTTTGACGACAATGAAACCGAAAGCGTTTAAGAACTCAAGAATCTACAGATGGTTTCTGCTACTGCAACAGTTTTCTTTTGAAATCAAGCATACACGCGGTGAGGACAATTGGTTAGCTGACTTGTTGTCGCGATTTGCAACTCACCAGGACTGATATATTTCACATGGAACTTTGGATCCAGGTTTATGGTTCCAGTTTGTTTGGACATCATATTGTGTCTTCTGACTTGCTATTTCGTCCGTATATATGGACTTAAATTTTGTTGCTATTTTGTTGATGAGATTATTCCTGATGACTACTCTTCTTCACAATTTTATATATCTCAATGCCTGATACTTCTCATTAGATTGCTTGTCTGTAAGATGTATCTGTACGTAAGATTGCTTAAGGTTATACCCTGCAGGATCTTGCGCGTTTCCTGAAGTAAACGCTCGGGAGCGTGAGGGGTAATATTGAGGCTGCTTCATGGTGCGATTTTTATCAGGGCAACTTATTATTAGTGCCAGGGTTTTGTCACACCATGTCGTACCTCAACTGAACGCAAGAAATACATGAAAGCGGTCGCTGTGAGATGAGTATCTAGGTATGATGTAGACAGATTGGTATGTGACGTCATAGCGTCAAGATGTGTGCCTAAAATGGCTTGTGTATCAGCCAGTATGTGGGATTGTGTATTCAATAAATATTTCTGAGGATAAAAAGGGTTAGCTATATGCTTAAATGAAAGGCATGAGAAAATGCCAGGATTATATGGGACTATAACTCCCAAGACACAGAAGGATGTTAAACTAAAATTATATGAACAAATATAATTGAACAGTTGTTATTCCGGGAGGTATCATTCCCCGAAGATATAAGAATAAAAGTAATGGAATTGTTATACCGGGAAGCGACATACCCCGAAGCTTATGGATTGATGTGGATTTGATTTATGGATACTTGAGATACTGGGACGCTTAAATTCCCCCAATGTTGATGGGAAAATTACAATGAACTTTATTGAACGGGACGCCAAATACCCCGCTGAAAATAGTGATTAATAAATGAGATTATCAAGATATGTGGAAGGGAGAAGTCGAGTGACATGTTTAGAGAGTCGAATCAGATTTAAGGAAGACTGTAACACAGAGAGGTAGCATACATTCTTCTTCTTCTTCCATCCTTAGCCATCAACCGGCAAAGCAGTATGTGGCCAGTACGCCTAGTGGCGTCTTAGGGCAACAACAAATTGATCGATCTATCGCTGTTTCCACCACGCCTAGTGGCGTCTTTGTGGAACAAAAACAGACCAAACAATCTATTATTGTTTCCGTAATCAGATTGGTTGGCAAGCAGGTGATCAGCCCACTGTGCGAAGTTTTTACGGGATGGGGTAAACAGCCCCATGCCCATACTCTCCTTAGTCGCTTTTTACGACATGCGTGGTAGGGTGCAGTGTTACTATTCTTTGCTCCCCTTTCGGGCCCCGGTAACACACGGGTGGGGAGCATACATGCCATGTTCGTAATTGTGACCTTGTTAGTGTGTACTTACTCGTTATTAAACTGTTGCCAAATCGTCCAAGCCCAGTAGTTTATTCAATCTCTCAAGGTTAATTTACATCGTTATTAACTTTATGCAGTACTTGAGATGTTGATATAGAAAGGTGTATACAAGACGGGTGGTTGCCAGAATATTCAACAATATAAATCAAAGCAAGATGAATGAATTCTCACTTCTTCAATAACACAAATACCCTAGACAACAAAAGAATTCGGGCAATTTCTCCATCCCTTAACAAGCATATCTCCTTGTGGAGTCAGATAATTTTATTTCATGAGATATAACATTGGTATGTCCTGAAGGTCAGTTAAAACATCCTGAAAAGATTCCAACAGTTCCTGAACCTGATCCTTGTGATCCCTGGGTAAATCCTCACAAATTATTATATTTTTCCACGATACCGAAGCTTTTATAGGAGCCACCGGAAAAGATGACGGCACATCATCAAATGCGTCAGTCGCCACCTGACATGCATCAATGAGACATTGACGTAACTCAATTATGTATTGGTATGCAGATATCAGCTTGCGTACCCTGACAATCCCCAGAGCTATGCCAGTGGGAGTTTTACTCCTGGTAGGTTCAACCAAGCTGGACTGGTCTGTGTGGGTAGGGGTCAGACAAAAGCTGGTACCCTGGTCCTCCAGGTTCGGGGTTTTAGCATAGGGCTGACACCCCTGTCTGTGAAAAAAAAAAAACAATGAAGTTACGGAAACAACAATAAATGAACAAACTTTGCTGCGGGATGGACATTCGGAGTCTGTGGCTCGTATGACTGTCAGTGGTGAAAGCCGAAAGGAAGCCACTGACATGAAAACGGATGTCCTGACCGCAAAACAGGATACAAGAATAGGTTTTTGGAATGTCAGGACAATGTACGAGACAGGTAAACTAAGACAGGTCACGGCAGAAATGAGAAACTATAGGTTACACATTCTAGGGATAAGCGAGAGCAGATGGACAGGGGCAGGAAAAGTTAAAACAGCAACAGGAGAAACAGTACTTTACCCTGGAAGAGAGGATGGACAGCACAATGAAGGCGTAGCCATTATTCTACAGAAAGGAATAGAAAGGACATTACTGGAATGGAAACCCATCAACAACAGACTGATAAGATTAAGATTGAGAGGAAGATTCACGAACACTACAATAATACAATGCTACGCACCAACGAATGATAGCGATGAGGAGTCAAGGATGAATTCTATCAACAACTGCAGAAAGAAATGGAAGACACACCTAGATATGATCTTGTTATAGTAATGGGAGACCTCAATGCGAAAGTTGGTACACACAATACATATAATGAAAGAACAATGGGGAAATGCGGCAGCGGAACAGCAAACGAAAATGGGGATAAACTAATAAGTTTCTGTAGCATTAACAAAGAAAATCCTGGGCTGATAACATCAAAGAATGGGCAGGACACGGTTTTTCCACACTTGTACGCATTGCTGAGGATAGAGAGCAGTGGAGGACCCTGTCTGCTGATGCTTCCACCATGGCACCCCTACGACCCATGACGGGTTACGGGCTGAGATGATGATGAGCATTAACAACATGGTCATTGGAGGATCACTCTTCCCACATAAAGAAATTCACAAATTAACATGGGAATCACCAAATGGTCGGGACAGAAACCAGATAGACCACATCATGGTTAACGGTAGATGGAGACATGCATTACAAGATGTGAAGGTAAGAAGAGGTGCAGATGTGGGAAGTGATCACCATTTAGTAGTAGCAAAACTGAAAGTGAAACTAAGAAGGGCTGCACCAACTGTAACTACACAGAAAAGGTTTGACATCAGCAAATTGAAGGACTCCCTTACCAGAAAAGCTTTTGCGGCCGACATAAAGAAACGATATCAATTTTCCAAAAGTCAGGAAAAGACATTGACTGATGATATAGACCAGAATTTCAACACCATTTCAACAATATACAAAGAAAGCAGCAAATCATGCTTGGGATTCCAGGAAAGGAAGAAGCAAGACTGGATAACACCAGAAACATTAAACACCATAACGATGAGAAAGGAAATGAAAAGAAAGAAAACAGAAGCGAAGTCCCCCAGGTTAAAGCAACTATATAGCGAACAGTACAGTCAGCTGGACAAGGAAGTTAAACGCCAAACCCGAGCCAACAAAAGAAATTTCCTAGACGATCTTGCAAGACAGGCAGAGGAGGCAGCACTGAGAAATGAACAAAGCACAGTATACAAAATAACTAAATTCATCAGCGGAAAACGAGGTGCAAACAATATTACATTAGTAAGAGATAAGCAAGGTAATCTCATCACGACAGCAGAGGGACAGGAAACAAGATGGGCAGAGCACTTCAGAGAAACTCTGAACAAGGAACCACCAGAGACACAATTGAATGTTCCTGAAGCGGAAAACGATCTAGATGTGAATAAAGACATTCCACGCAAAGAAGAAATCATCACAGCAATCAAAGGGTTAAAGAACGGCAAAGCTCCTGGCCATGATAACTTAAATGCAGAGCTATTTAAAACAGACCCTGAGCTAGCAGCAGAACTATTAGAACCACTATTTGCACAAGTCTGGAAAACGGGGACAACACCATCAGAGTGGAACAAAGGAATAATTGTCAAATTGCCCAAGAAGATAGATCTTGCAGACTGCAATAATTGGAGAGGAATCACTCTTCTCTCAGTTCCCAGCAAAATAGTAGGCAGGATAATTATACAGAGAATTTCAAAGGCAGCAGACCACAAACTGAGGAAAGAACAAGCAGGATTTAGAAAGAACAGGAGATGTGTAGATCATATATTCACTCTCAGGAACATTATAGAGCAGTGCTCAGAATGGCAAAGACAGCTTTACATTAATTTTGTTGATTTTGAAAAGGCTTTCGACAGCATACATAGGGACAGTTTATGGAAAATACTGAGGGCTTATGGAATTCCAAGCTGCATAGTGTCAATCATAAAAAGCCTCTATGCCAACTTTACGTGTAGTGTTGGGCAGAGCAACCTAACCTTTGAGGTGAAGACAGGAGTACGACAGGGATGCCCCTTATCAACCACTCTATTTTTAACAGTCATAGACTGGGTGATGCGCCAGACAACAGAGGGCAGTCCAAGAGGAATAAGATGGACAACATTTTCTACATTGGAAGATCTGGAATATGCAGATGACATTGCACTACTAGCACATTCACATCAACACATCCAGGAAAAAAACGGATAGACTTAATAAGTTTAGCCAGCAGGTGGGCTTGAATATCAATTTAAAGAAGTCTGAGGTCATGACGCTCAATGTGAGCAACCCTGAGCCCATATCAGTAAGGAATCAGCAATTGGTACAGACAGATACCTTCACATACCTAGGAGGCATAGTAACACCAGACGGCGGGGCAGGCAGAGACATCAATGTCAGAATGAATAAGGCAAGAACAGCCTTCTTTAGCTTAAACAACATCTGGAAGTCCTCCCAATACAGCACAAGCACAAAATTAAGATTATATCAGAGCTGTGTGCTTTCTGTGCTTCTCTATGGTGCGGAATGCTGGAGAGTTACAGAGAAGGAAATGTCGAAATTGTCCTCTTTTCACACAACATGCCTAAGAAAAATTTACCGAATCTTTTGGCCAAATACCATCACTAACCAAGATCTGCTTACTCGTAGCAAGCAAGAGGACATGCACACCATCATAGCTGGCAGACGCTGGAGCTGGGTTGGTAATGTCCTCAGAAGAGACCCCGATGCCATCACAAGAACAGCTATGCTTTGGACCCCTGAAGGAAAACGAAAGAGAGGCCGACCAAAAACAACCTGGCGGAGGACTGTGGAGGCTGAGATGCAAAGAATGAACCAGAGTTGGGGCACTGTACGATGGATGACCACCGACCGAGCAAAGTGGAATCAATTTGTTGTTGCCCTACAAGACGCCACTAGGCGTGATGGCCACTGACTGCTTTGACGGTCGGCGGCTAGGGATCAAAGAAGAAGAAGAAGAATGCAGATATCACATCTACTTTGTGTGACCGTGGGGAGGTGATTCGTATAGTGTAGATGTTTGTTATACCATCCAAGTCAGGAATACTGGTATACTGTCAGAGGTCTTTATTCTTGTTGATATCTGTAACCTCTGAATCTCGTGGCCTTTTATAACTACTGGATATCTCTGCATTATTAAATACAATCACTTGAAGTTCTACTTACAGCAACAGAATTCCCACACATTTAAGTAATATTATCTTTATCGAGTCGATGTCTTGAAAACTTCAAGATCTCCGGTTGTACATCTGTACACACCGGCATTCCCAGATCAACTGCCTTATCATCCCGAAGTTTGCCTTCCCAAAAAATAGTGCGGCTTTTCCAGCCTTTTGGTTAGGCGGCTTAATATTTCCCTATCTATTTTATTGGTCTCCCGATGGAAGTATTTCGGCTATTCCGATTTACTTAGTTCTAGTTTCAATCTGATACTCGCCT
This sequence comes from Oreohelix idahoensis, assembly GCA_024509875.1. NCBI lineage: Eukaryota > Metazoa > Mollusca > Gastropoda > Stylommatophora > Oreohelicidae > Oreohelix > Oreohelix idahoensis. The sequence goes on along the minus strand of JAMPIV010007822.1, from coordinate 108,991 downwards.
ATCTTTAATCTATTTCCATAAAACCTCGTGACTATTCTTCCTAACAATTAGCACGAATTATGCTATAGTCATAGTAGTAGGTCGCCCGGTGACAATTCTTCTCAGAATCTATCAATAAACCGTGCAGGATAGACATTGGACCTCTAGGGTTAGCCCCGAAGACTAATTCGAAAGACGAGAAACCAGTTTATTCATTATGTACTTCTCTGTACGCGAACAAAACTGCTGGGAGCAAACGGTGGCAATCTTGAGAGTATGCAGCGGTTACCATCCCCAAAAGCTGTTCTAAAGTCAAATTCCAGCGCTCCGCAACCTCGTTACTACTTGGGTGGAAACGAGCACTTAATGAATGTCGAATGTGAAGTGAATTAAAGACATCAGACATCATACCTGAAGTGAATTGAGGGCCATGGTCGGAAAGTATTTCCTCCGGAAAACCCAGGCGCGTAAGAATAGCTAACAGAGCATCCGTCACTGAGACTGTAGTGATAGTCTTCAAAGAAATGGCTTCTTGCCATCGCGTACATAAGTCAATGCACGTCAGCATGAAACGACATCCTCTAGTAGACATCACTGGTAGAGGTCCAATGATGTCGATAGCCATTTTATAGACAAGGATGCACAGAAATGTCTGTAGTCTGCAGCAGTGCTAATTGACGCGCACCCTTGCGCGCAACTTTCGAACATTCATTGCAAGATTTGCAATAAGTTTGGATGTCTTTATTGATGCCAGGCCAATAAAAATGTGTTAATACTCTACAGGTGGTCCGGGAAATTCCCATATGACCCACAAAAGGAACGTCATGCGCATTAGACAAGACCAGTGGTCGAAAAGACCAAGAAAAGTAGAACCATAATTTATCTACGATTGGACGAGTAATTATCGAAACATCGGATCAAAATATTAGCTTGAAACTGGAACCAATGTCTCGAATTTTTAGTGTGCTTAATGGTTTTAGCCTTAGCCAGCGCAAACAAATGTCCCAAGGATGGGTCTTGCTGTTGATGTTTAATAAATAAGTCTTTGTCAAAATAAAGACACGTAGTACCATTGCGTGTATTATGTAAAAAATTGAATTGTTCTTGTGCTTCAGCGACAGGCTGTGCTCTTGTTGTGAAAGCTTTCGATAAAGACGAATGTGATAACTCCCATAGTAAGAATATCTTGCGGGGAACAATCTTTAATCCCTTTTACGTTGCCAATTATCAAAAAATCGCAGGGCTGATTAAGACCACATACTCTAACTTTGCCCGAAAAGAACGGAGTGTCAATCACCACATCAGCCAATGGATAACATTCCACAGTGCCACCAAAATTTATGCGCTTAATCGAGTACCTGCGAAACAGGCCGGATCAATTAAAGATCGTTTCACACCAACTGTGGTACAACCTGTATCTCTCAGAACAGGCACAGACCTATCAAACAGGAACCCTTTATGAAACACGAGCGAACCAGTACAATCATGTAAAGACAACACGGGAAGAGCGTGTCCACACCGTAAACGAGGAGTTGCAACTGGTTGAAATAAAGTCATGCATTCTCCGCAATTGACGCTATTTTCTAAATCAGCGCTACAAGCGTTAGCATGATTATTGGCATAATGGCTAAAACTATTCATAATAGCATCATCGGTTTGACATGCATTAGCCTGTGAGCGCACTTTGTTGTAATTTCTTGAGAATTGTGATCTACGACGATCAGGCACATGACCAGAAGTAGAATGACCCCTAGAACCCTGAAGTCGCGACCGCCTCGTGACGAAGGAGAGTAATCGTGTTTGTTATTAGAATTTTCATAGGCATCATCTCTATTGCGATGCCAAGAACCTTTATTATGATAATTGAAGTTTCGGCTATCCACAAAATTTGAAGGAGATCGATTATTGCGAAAATTGTAGCGACCCGAAATGAATTATGTGTTTCCCCATTATATCTCCTGTCCACACTACGAGTGCGAGATCTATCAAATGTCCGAGCATGTGCGTGATTCGCGGCACAAGCTGGCATTGTGTCCATCACTTTTGCCTTACTCAGAGGCTTGTTGGGATGGGCTACCATAAACTGCTGTCCTAATCTTTCCAATTCAATTAAATTTGCAGGTCTTCGTTCCTGAAGGTAAGCGAAAATTTCAGCGTTGCAAGATGAGAGAATTTTGTCTCTTAATATGAGTTCCATCAGACCTTCGAAAGATTTCGGAATATTCGAAAGGTCAATCCATCTTGTGAGACAGATTTTGACAGAAGACACGATGTCTTCAAAATCTTTACCATCAACAGGTAAAATTGATTAATTTTTTTGGCGATAACCTTCCTCATATAAACATTATTTGCGCATGAATACTGCCTTCACCATCTCATAATCACGTCTCTTATCTTCTTCAATGCCAAAGAAGGTTTTTTTGAAGATCACCAGTCAACAACCCATTAAATACCTCAGGCCAGAATTTCTTATGTATATTTAAAGTAGAGACACGTGACTCGAACCTCTCAAGGAAGAAACCTATGTCATCAGTAAGTGGTGAAAAAAGAAGGTATTTTAAAATTAAAATTGGGTGTGGTCTCTTTCTTCGACGACCCACTACCACCAGCTTCGTTGGTAACCTGTTGTACAGGCTTAATTTATCAAGTTGAAACGCATGTGCCATTTCAGCCAATTTAATTTCTTTTTCCACTTTCGCCTGTTCTATTTCAGCCATTCTCTCCTTATTCTCCTTTTCAATATCTGCCAAACAAATTCTTTCTTGTCTCTCATTATTCCCTTTTCTAATTTATGCCAATGCCTTTTGTTGTGCTATTTCCGCCAATCTAATTCTCTCTCAAGTGCCCTTTGTTCTCTGACTTCTGCTTTAGCCACCTGTTCCTGTATATACTACTCGAGGATCTCTCCTTCCTTACCTAGTTTACGTCCCTGTTCAAGAAAATCGTCAAACGACGACATGAATAGTGCCTATTAATACTTAGTCGTATTATAGTCAGTACCCTTGTAATACGTATTTTAATTACAATATTTAGTCGTAATAAAAATGACTATATTCAGTCGTAATAGAAGTGATTAGACTTAGTCGTAATAGAAGTAACTAAACTTAGTCGTAATGTGTCACAAATAATGTATCACAAATCGTAATTAATATATGATACCTACCACGATAGCATCCCAGCATCGCTGTATCACCAATCATATACCAAATTTAATCTTGACAAAATTTCATCAAATACCAATACATAAGCAATGCATCAATGAACAATCGAATAATACAATGTGACCACAAAATGAGAACGAGGAGACATTAGTGGAAACAAATGAAAGAACGTATGGAAAGTATAGAGTATGGAAAAATAATATCCATAAAATAAAACAAACACTTCCACTAAAAGAAGACAGACAAGACGCAATATACTCAGAACATATAAGATGTACATGTTAAAAAGATAGCAAGGGAAGACGAACGTAGCACGAACATAACTGTACTGAAATAAAGTAAAAGGAATGAGAAATACAATACAATAAGAAACGTGGCTGCACAGCTAACCACTTAAGAATACAATATACTCAAACAGAGCGGAAATATCACACAGCAATGAATGCCGGAACTCCGAAAGAGAATATTATATACAATACCTACAGAACAGCACCTAATTAATTTATCCGAAGATAAAACTCATCAGGGCTCCATCATGCCGCCCACAAAGAGGATAAACGACAAATAGGAGACATAAATAAAATCAAGATATGCCAGATAATCTATGGACTTGCCACCACGACACTATACAACGGATTACTTATCTGAAAAAATTCCCGTGCTGCCAATTCCCACTGCAGTCCAGATGCATACATAATGCGTAGAAGCGAAATGATAACCGACGGTGTAGACCTCTCATGATGACGCAGTAAGTAGTCCAAAATCTGACTCGACGTTGCAACAACGAAACGGCTATGTTGTAATCGACCAATCCACCAGAGCGTGAAACGTGTGTAAAGGCGCTGATATCTTTCGTGTATGTGAAACGTTAGCAGAGTCTCTAATATGCCCTAACGATGTAGTTGTTCCAATATAATTTCTGACGGCGATAGACAAAGTCCACGACTTGTTGAATTGATTGTGCGGCAAAGGCAAGTAAAACATTGTCCACCGAACAAGTGTCTACTTTTCATCATCCTTGGCAGGTTGATTGTTCATAGCGAAAGAGTCAGTTGGTACAGTTCAAATGACGATCGAATATGACCGTGGAGGTCACCCTGTAGTTGTCTTAACGGTTAATGTCATTTATCCATTCAATATCGGCAGCAAAAACGTGGAGTGTCGTGAGTTATTCAAAACAACAGTTCGTGGAGAAATTGACTGTTAATTCCCCCATCATGTGGTAGTCAATACGGTTCGATGTCTAGAGTTCTAAGGTTTACGAGCTTTGAACATCAACTTATGAAATGGCTTTCAACCGAGCCAACAGTAAGGACTTTGACCAGAACTCCAAGGTAATACATGACAACATTTATTCGCAAAACACTGATGCATTTATGGTTCGGTATTTGCATGACACATCCTCAAAGACATCTTGATAATAAGGTACTTCTAGTACACTAATGATTTCCATTCACGGCATATACATAATCCCAAATAGGTTCCAACTCAGAACACGTTCAAACACAGCTATCCCTTAGAGGGAAAATATAAACAATGATCTCCGTCGCTCCGTCAAACAAATCGACGTCACAAGCGAACTACGCATTGCGACAATAAAAGAGTGCCGCACTAGCTAGCACCACAATTATCTTCATTATCACTCACGTGTGGCGTGCAAAAGCATTCGCTACAAATACCATAGCTAAGATTCTCAGTAAGTTAAAAGCATCTGACAAGTTTAGTAAGGAATACCGTAGCTATGTTTCTCAGCAAATTAATACCAGCGTGTGACTAGATATTTTTACACGTATAGAGCTCCTGTGTGGGGCGTCATACATTCGAACGTCGCATTTTTCTGTAACCTTATTATTTGTCTCATGGAATGGCTCTTAACTTTTTGTTTTAAATTTCTAAATTAATTTGTTTTAGAACTCTAATAATTGCACAATGTCTGAACTTGAAGGGAACTTTTGCTAACTAAATTATTTCAATGAGAGGTCAGCATCACACTTTATATAAACACTGTCATAGCCGCGACCTTCTATTTCTGTTAAGACAGTTTTCATTTCCTGTCATCTGCCTCAAGGTTCTTTCTCTACATTTCCCATTTCCTGTCGTCTGCTTCAAGGTTCTTCCTCTACATTTCCAGTTATGCTCCAAACAACAACAATCATGCTCTGTTCGAATATTTCTGTCTCTTCCGCCCAACAAATTGTGCAAGCAAGCGTGTTCTCGCAAAGTAACATTAAATCAACGGCATCTAGTCAATCGCAGTAGGTTTATGGATTCTTTCGCAGACGGCAACCAGTCTCTTGTGAAATCTGTGAATGTTCTTAGAAAGAATAACTCGTCGACGTCTTCTATCTTAGGATCATCTATTGTCACCGTGGTAATTTTTTTTTCGTACAAATTGTTTTGCTTGTGATTGTTAACAATGGGGAGAACATCGAACAGAGAGCTGACAAGAATATTTAAATCCAGATGAGTTTCTTTCCGCTACATTTCTTCCATTCAAAAAATTTATTTTGCGACACAAACAAATCAAGAATTTCTCATATCTTGGACACATTACCAGAAGTTAGCAGATGTGAAACGGAAATCAAAAAGATAATATGAATGACCAAAGCTTCATTCCACAACACTAGACTGATACTAACATTCAGACATATTACTCACAAATAAAAAAGGGGAGTCGTATATATATATATATACTGTATATATATATATATATATATATATATATATATATATATATATATATATATATATATATATATATATATATATATATATATATATATATATATATACATACAGTATATATATACAGTATATATATACAGTATATATATACAGTATATATATATATATATATATATATATATATATGTGTGTGTGTGTGTGTGTGTGTGTGTGTCTACGCACTTCATTACGACATGGTGTAGAAACATGAACAGTGGACGAGCAGTTAGAATAAAGAAATAAGGTCCTTGAGATGCGGATATACAGAAGTGTGACAAAACGGGTTTGTTCATGTACTTTTGTGCCCCCCTCTCTCTTTCATTCCGGCAGTATCACTTCATTTCTTCATTTTTCTCCCTCATCGTCCTATTATTTGGCATATTTTTGCCCTACATTCTTTTAGCTGTGACCACTTCCAGACGTGTTTACAGGTGAACTGTGGTATTATCGATGTTAATTACACCGGCCAGCGGTAATACTTTTATCTCTTTGAGTCGGTCTAGCAACCTTTGACAAAGTCGATTTCTATGGACACAAGCTGGTCGTGCACGATCGATCCAATAGAATACCATATTGTCTGTCTGGGGAAGCTGTCTGAGAGGGGCGTGGACCCAGACTATAATGAGATAATAGCTTCCGGGACCATACCTGTATCAAGATTATTACAGATAATCTTTCTGGGGAAGGCAGTATTGGAAGGTAGCATCTGAACATCAAATAAGTTCACATATTTGTTTGTGAGTTGGCGGAAGCATTACGACATATTGAAATAGGTTACGCGATGGAATTTTAAAATGCAATATTTTAAAACACGCGGGGGAGAATTAAATTAAGCACCCTTACCCATATAGTTCAGAGCTTTCGATTGGATTGATTTGAGAAACCGGAATAGACAATGGTTCTCATTGGGAAATTCGTCGGAAGGACAATCTGGGAATCGAACTTAGAATGAGAGATATAATCTAGCGAAATAGGAGTCACAAAGCAGACTGCATTGCAACGTCAAACTAGCAACTCCCAGAAGCCAGAGAGAGAAGGATCGGACTAAGGATTCCTATATTGTAAGTGACAGATCGAAAGTATTTTGGCAACTTTAAAACTTAAAAGTAAACCCGCATATATAAATACAAAGACTGGAAATTTAAGGGACCAGGACAGTATTTGGGCAGCTCTGAAACTTAAAAGTAAACCCGCATTTTAAATACGAAGTCTGGATACCTAAGGAATCAGATCACCCGTCATAAGAGGATTACTATAATTTCTCAGACCAAGTGATTCGAAGCATCTAATAAAGTGCGGTGCCCATTCTAAACTGTGCAAGGAGATTGTGTTACCAAAAGTTACTTTGGGATCGTGGTACTAAGGTATCAGACCGTTTGAGGAGCGAAGCTACCAGACTATGAAGTATCATCATCACAAAAGAATCGACAAAAACCAAGGCTGCAGGACTCACTCACACCAGCTACGTGCTTGTAAAAAGGCACCAGCAAACGGACATTAAAATTAAATATTAATTTTAAACTTAAATCCTCAAACCAAATCTCGATGACGAGAAATTTTATTTCATCTAAAATTCGCCATCATTCTATTTATTTTAACCTGTTAAAACTAATTGATTATTAAATGTGTTACATGTTATTTTAAAACATAATAATCTTAGTTGATTCAGAAAGCAACGTATGAGCAAGACTCTTCTGATATATATATTTATACATTTAGAGATATATTTACATCAATAGTTTTTCTTCTTGTAATAGGGAATTTCGCTGGATTTACACCAGCTGGGGGCTTAAACGGGCTAAACCATTGCTTAATTCTTCATAAAAGGCGGCGGACCGATAATAAGTTAACAATTGCTCAGCCAATGCAGCATTGTTCTTGACTTCGGAAATATCTTATGGATACACCCTTGAGATAGAAGCATCATTATCCTTCTATTTACAACTCTGCCAAGAGTAATCTTGTTCGAAGGTAGACACCTTTGACGACCCATTTTAGATGCTCTTGAGTTTTGGCCACTGGTGGACCACTACTGCAACACAGGGGAGGCAATCCGTGACAAGAATAATAGGGAGCATTTCATTGAAAGAAAATAAAATAAATAAAGGTCTTTAAAACGCAGCCAATGGAAAAAAACATAATAATCAGATCAAAATGAGACAGGTCAAATATTTTAGGCATATCTTCTTCTTCTTTGATCCTTAGGCGCCGACTGCTTCCAATTTGCTCGGTCGGCGGCCATCCGTTTTTTTTTTTTCAATATAAAGTGTAACTGTTGCATTGATAAAATAGCTGCTGAACGACTGCTTCAAAGATACCTAACATATTTGTAACAGAGAAAGCGCATATGGTCGTCACCAGAACCATTCGTAGAAAAACGTGGGAAGATAACCTCAAGTGATGGACAGTAAAGAGTCTATCAGAGTATACTGTCAGGACAAGAGACAGAAGATGTTGGAGATCCATTACAGCTGACAGTCTGTGTGACGATTGTAGCTGCTTTGATCTGATTCTTCATTATTGCTCTGTTTTACTCTGTTAAGATGTCTACGATACTTCTTCGCTTGTATTTAACGACAATATAAGAGTTGCCATATTTAAAGGCAGCATAAGTGCTGAAATTTCGTTTTACGTATATGCACGTCATTTTTTAGTTTTCTCCAGTAAAAGAGTTTATATATATAATCAAAGTTAAGAAGAGAACAAGAGAAGCCCATCACTTCACTTACATTTTCCGTCAAACTGGGAAAATACAGCCGTATCTCAGCCACCCCCTCCCACACGTCTTGCTACGGCTCAATAAGAAATTATAAATTTGACCGAAGCTGCCGTGATTTAGCACTTGGTTTAACCTTGCAGGATCATCTTGAATTAATCAAAAAGATGAATTTGATTTTGAGGTGAAAATCAATGCTTAATTCCCATCGACAGCGTCCATCTTTAATCTTACAGTGCCAATGTAATGAGAGGTAAATCAATATGTGCCATGACTTGTGGGGGATACGGTTTATTCCACTCCCACATCCGTCTGTCTTGTGAACATTCCAGTACTTTATAAACTCGTTGTTTTCCCAGGCATCTTGTCAAACCATCTCATATCTTCCCCATCCTTTGTGGTCCTATGCTTCTTACATTTCCAATCTTTCCCGTTGTCACGTTTTCTAGACCCTTCTTTCTCAGGAATAGACTAAGAAGGCAGTGAAGGCTATCTCGAAAAAGTCGCGTTTGTAAATAACCTCATTACATTTGTGTGACATTGTACCTAGCCTTTCTTTTAGTTCAACAGAGAGGAAAACTAGAAACTAAAGTAAAGAAATAAGCCAAAGCGTATCAATTTTCAAGAGATTTTTTTGCAATGAGCAATAATAATTTTCAATAAAATGAAAGAATCGAGCGTTGTACAGCATGTCTCAGTTTTATATGACGGACAGAGGAAAGAGCTAGTCACGACTTCTATCACTATTTGTGTATTGTGGCAGCCTGCCTTGACCAAGTCAATTGTCCAGTTGTGTAATTTCTGAGAGCTAGACGGTTCAATTCAGTTCATGTCATAAGATCAAACTAGATCTACATCAAGGAACTCTGAAGTGGGAACTCCTAGTGTTATCCTGCCCAATTGTCAAGGAGCACTGCAGGGGGACCACTCATATTCACTGTTAACTCTAGTGTTGAGGAACACCAGTGAAGAGTTTCATCATCGTGTGTAAACCCTATCAACTCTGGTCTGGGACATTGCAGTCTAGCAGCCTAAGAGACTTTTAAGATAAGTTCAACACCACATGCAATTTAAGTGCGAGTTGTCAGTGAAGAAACTTTATGGAATCACAGAACAGTTTGCAGGAAATCTGTTATTCCAGTGACACTTTATTCATGTAAATATAATTGGAAACTGCAAATTATTGTGTGTATATTATCATCTGAAACTCATTCTTATTCATTCTGAAGACAAGAAGAAAAGAAATTAATTATAAATAAATTGATTCATTAATTGTACTTTGGGACTTTGTGCATTCCTTTTTGTTCAATTTTGAATTTTTGAATTGGAATTACATTACAGTTTAAGCGTATGGTAGCTTGAACGAGAGGGCACCATAGGCTCTTGATCTGCTACAACACTATTTGGACAAGAGTACTTTACAGCCTGACTATAACCTGTGCCATCCATACACCAGTGCTCTTTTCTGTGACTAGGGTATTTCTTTTAGTCCAGAATTCATGTCAGGCACTATCACCTGGTATCATCTCGATACATCTATATTGACCATCTCGTCACATCTTGTAGGAATTTGTTTTACATGATGAGATTGCCAGCCTCGTTCATTACCTCATGTTAGTCGCATTCTCCGGCATGCCTGAGTTAACTGTACTCTTATTCATTCTGTGTCATATCAGAGACCCGAGGAAACTATACGTAGCAAAAAAAATTATACAATGTATAATTTCAAGATATATGCATGGTATGAAATACACCTAAAATCTATCACAACGGAAGATATCAGCAACAGAAGATGGCCCAAAAGAAGACTTATCGATTGGACAACAGACGTCTTTCAGAAGCACAAATGACAGCACATAAAACACGCTGGATTATAAATCAATAACGAATCGACCTGAAAGTTGTGTGGAGAGTCAACAGCGCTTTAAAGCATAAGCAATCGAATATTCTTTTTTAAACGAATTTTGTTGTCATAGCGGATTCCATGGTCTGAACTTGATTAAGATGATTGAAAATACACTGGTTGCCTTTCATTATCACTTCCACTCGTTCAGAAGACAATCTACTTGTGCAGCGGAAGCAGTAATCCTCTGTAGCTGCTGCTTCTAATATTCATAAACCTTTTAAGTGTTAAAAATAATCATTACAACAGTCCCCCGCTTAGCGCTGTTAATTCATTCCTAAAATATATTGCGTTAACCGAAAAAAGCGCTACACGAAAATTGATTTCCGTAAGACTTAATAGAAAACAAATTAATTCGTTTCCAAGTCCAGAAAGCTGTATAAAAAATTAAGTAAGAGTGATACAGAATAACCACAACATTTATTAATCACATATAATTATCAAACAAATTGAACACAAACAAAATATTATGTATGTATTGTTCAAACAGAAAATATTTTAAAAAATACGAGGGGCGTTCAGAAAGTAATGCACCACATCATTTTTCTCAGCTAATAATGAAGATAGAAGCATGAAATTTTGCACACTTCAAATATGGCGTGTGCCAATTGTGTGCACCAAATTGCACCGCAACCGGCCAAATAATACGGCTGCCCTAAACCGTTGAAATGGAGCGTGTTAGCAACTTGCGTTATAAGCAGCGAATTGTGATAGAATTTCTCGTTGCAGAGAAGGAAACTGTTGTGAACATTCACAAGCGTCTATGTGATGTGTATGGAAGTTTTGCAGTCGACAGGGGTACAGTCAGGTGCTGGGTTCAGAGAATCAAAGAATCAGGAAGTGGAGATACAGAGCTGCTTGATCGGCCGCGCTGTGGACGTCCTGCCACAGCCACCAACGCAGAAATGTTGCAATGCGCTGAGGGCATTATTCTTACTGATAGGCGAATCACTACTCAACAATTGGCCTTACAGCTGTCAGTCAGCATTGGTAGTGCAAATGCAGTTATAAAAACTCTCGGATTTTCTAAGGTTTGCGCAAGATGGGTTCCTCGAAGTCTCACAAATGACTACCGATTGCAAAGGAAAGCAATTTCTTCTGAATTGTTGGAGCGCTTCAATGCTGACGGAGAGAACTTTTTGGCTAAGATCATTACAGGTGACGAAACCTGGGCACATCATTTTGAACCTGAGACAAAAAGACAGTCAATGGAGTGGCATCATCCGCAATCACCACGAAGAAAAAAATTCAAGACAATTCCTTCAGCTGGAAAGATCATGATCACTGTCTTTTGGGACATTGAAGGTGTGATTCTTGTGGACGTTATGCCAAGAGGAGAGACAATCAATTTGCAAGCTTACATTAAGACATTGAAAAAACTTAATCAACGTTTTCGCAGAGTTCGGCCGCACAAGAATTCAGCAGACCTGCTTCTCCTTCACGACAATGCGCGACCTCACACAAGTCTGGCAACACGGGAAGCAATCACCAAATTGGGTTGGACTGTACTACCCCATCCACCCTATAATCCCGATTTGGCACCCTCTGATTTTCATCTATTTGGTCCACTTAAAGATGCACTCCGTGGGACAAGGTTTGAAGGTGATGAAGGAGTGATTCATGCAGCGAAGAAATGGCTACATGATCAAGATAAAATCTGCTACGGGCTAGGAATACATGCACTTGTTTCACGCTGGCATAAAGCTGCACAAGTTGATGGGGATTATGTTGAATAATACCAATGTTTACATGACATATCCATGTATATTGTATATACATTTCATGCTGTTTGAATAAATAGCTCCAGAGGAAAACGATGTGGTGCATTACTTTATGAACGCTCCTCGTATTATAGAACTTGAAAGTTACTGGCATAAAATTGAAACAGCGTTCCATCGAAAAAGCGCTAATCGAATAGTTTAAGACCGGGGGATTGGTGTACTTGGTAACTGACATTGATAAATTTTGCTTTAGTTCCATTTTGGAAACATTACGTCTGATGTTATAATATTGACTGTTGTGCACCGTCTCTAGTATTAAAATATTGAAGGAATGAATTCATTCATTCTTTCCCCATCATACATACACCCACGCACACACTTACACTCCGTCTGGAGCTCTTGACACTTTCTATGATAGATTTGTCTGGTTTTCCAGCACACGTTGTTGTTGTTTTTGTTTTGAAAAGGTAATGGGTGGAGAGCGGGCACTTAACAGCTGACCATTATTGCCTCTCCTCGTTCCATCTTGGTCTACCCTGTTCAACTTGAAAATTGGTTATAATTGGGGTATTTAATGTCATTTTATTTACTAATTTTGTATTCAATTTAAATTACTATTGTCTTTTGCAGTTGCTAGTTTTAATTTATATTAGTATTTGTCATTTTATTTTCGGTTTTGTATTGTATATAGATAACTACTGTCCTTTGCGCTTGGTTTTAATTTGTATTAGTATTTGTTCTTTTTGGGTTGGTGTTTTAATTTCTTTGTTTTGTATACCATGTTGCCTTTCCTTGTTCTATGAGTAGTTAGTAAGTTTGCTAATTTTTCTGTTTTTGTTGTTGTTTTTTTTTTTGGTTTAAATTAATGATTTGTTAGTTTTTGTTAGTTGGCCCTAAATAAGTACAAGATATGTTTGGATATCTGACTCATGCGTGACAGCTTCTGCAAAGGGGGCATAACGTTTTCTTCTTATGTTGTTGTTGCCCTGAGCAGTTCCAGGAAAGGGGGGGGTCTCTGGTGAGACACAGAATGAACAGGGCTACTGCCCCCTCATACATGTTACATAAGGCGACTAATATGATGCTGGGCATGGGGCCTACTGCCCCTCACACATGTTACATAAGGCGACTAATATGATGTTGGGCATGGGGCCTAGTGCCCCTCATACATGTTACATAAGGCGACTAATATGATGTTGGGCATGGGGCCTATTGCCCCTCATACATGTTACATAAGGCGACTAATATGATGTTGGGCATGGGGCCTACTGCCCCTAATACATGTTACATAAGGCGACTAATATGATGTTGGGCATGGGGCCTAGTGCTCCTCACACATGTTACATAAGGCGACTAATATGATGTTGGGCATGGGGCCTAGTGCCCCTCATACATGTTACATAAGGCGACTAATATGATGTTGCGCGTGGGGCCTAGTGCCCCCTCATACATGTTGCATAAGGCGACTAATATGATGTTGGGCATGGGGCCTAGTGCCCCTCACACATGTTACATAAGGTGACTAATATGCTGTTAGGCATGGGGCCTAGTGCCCCCTCATACATGTTACATAAGGCGACTAATATGATGTTGGGCATGGGGCCTATTGCCCCCTCATACATGTTATATAAGGTGACTAATATGATATTGGGCATGGGGCCTACTGCCCCCTCATACATGTTACATAAGGCGACTAATATGATGTGGGGCATGGGGCTGGTAATCTCATCATTCAAACCAAATCAATACAGAACCACAACTGCAAGAGCGTGGTACAGTTTCCTGCA
>JAMPIV010007822.1:0-90000 GCA_024509875.1 Oreohelix idahoensis | reverse complement strand
CCTCGCTTCAATCAGGAGGTGGACAAGAAAACTGGATACCGGACACACAGTATCTTGTCCATGCCCATCCTCAACTATGAGGGCGAGGTCATTGGAGTGGCACAGATCATCAACAAAGTTACTGGGAACCACGAGTTTACTAAACAGGATGAAGACGTATGTCCTTACATTCTAATTGTTATATTTCGTTTTTTTGTGTTGTTATTATTATTATTTATTTTTTGTGGTTGTAAAAAGAGCAAGTGACTAATGTTGACTATTTTTAAAATCTAATACATTAATTACTCATGCCCCATTTAGTTCTGGGGGGGGGGGGGGGGTCCTCTGTAGAGACAAATAAAAAATAGGACTAATACCCCCTCAGGCGACTTAAATGAGGTTATGCATAGGGCTGGCCACCTCATCATATAAAACAAATTGTCAGAAAAACCACCACTACAACAGCACATGACCGCTTGATGCAGGTTTTCTGTTAGGGGACCAGCTGTAGTCGTGGTTCCATGCTCCGCTAGCAGCGCTGTGGTTATTAATACTACAAAATTACTCTTACTTGTTTTTCCTTTTTGTGTTTTATTCGTTTCCTCTTCGTTCGTGTTCGTTTTGCATGAAGAATGTATTATTGACTGTTTCTTATTGGCTGTGTCGCCATATTTTACTCATGCCTCGTGCGTTATCCGAAACTACTTGTGTGTGTTTTTGGTTTTTTTTCCCAAAGCTTTACCACAATGGTGCTATGTATTAATTTTAGTTAGCAGTGATCTGTTCATATTGCTTTCATTTAATATTCTCTCACTTTATAAAATTCATGTCATTGATATACGTGGCATTTTCCTCAAGAACCACTTTTCTGTCCTTTCTTTTGATTCGAAGATGATGTAAACACCCGTATATGTCGTTTTGGCTAATTATATAAAGTACTGTATATGTATAAAACGCTTCTCGTACGTCGCGAATCTGCCGACTGGATCCAAAGGTGATGGAAAATCGATAAGATCACGTGACGTAAATATCCGGTTATGTACAAACAGCGACGCCGAATTCAGTGACCGTGCTCTTAGAGTTCGGATGTGTACGTATTAATTAAGAACACACTAAACAGCACTCCTTTGTTTTTTACCCGACCTAATCTGAATATTTACATACTTAGGATGCATAGTAACACCAGACGGCGGAACAAGCAAGGACATCAACAACAGAATGAATAAAGCGAAAACAGCATTTGCTAGTCTCAACAACATCTGGAAGTCTTCCCAGTGCAGCGCAAACACCAAATTAAGATTATATGAGAGCTCTGTACTTTCTGTGCTTCTCTATGGTGCAGAATGCTGCAGAGTAACAGAGAAGGAAAGGTCGAAACTGTCCTCTTTCCACACAATGTGCCTAAGGAAAATTCACCGGATCTTTTGGCCAAATACCATCACCAACAAAGAACTACTTATTCGGAGTAACCAAGAGGACATGCACACCATCATAGCTGGCAGACGCTGGAGTTGGGTTGGCCACGTCCTCAGAAGGGGCCCTGATGCCACTACAAGAACAGCTATGCTATTGACCCCCGAAGGAAAGCGAAAGAGAGGCCGACCAAAAACAACTTGGCGGAGAACTGTGGAGGCTGAGATGCAAAGAATGAACCAGAATTGGGGCACTGTACGAAGGATGGCTGCCGACCGAACAAAGCAATTTGTTGCTGCCCTACAAGACGCCACCAGGCGTGATGGCCACTGACTGCTTTGACAGTCGGCGGTTAAAGATCAAAGTAGAAGAAGAATCTTAATATAATAAATAGCAAAATTTTTAAAATATTTGCACGTTTTTAATGCGCAGTCTTACAGACGAGTATTTTCTTATTCATGGAAAAATAAGTAATGCAGACATCTTCAAACAAAAATGCTTATACATTGCAATTAAAGATGAAGATAACCTTGCTAATCCAACTTTATTATCACTACTGCTGTTGCTGATTTGGTGGGTGTTTGTGATGTGGTACTGTCATTTTATTTTTCAATAGGCCCCAGTCGTTCTCACTAGATAATTACATTATGAGACCATTCTTCTTCTCCCTGTAATTTTGTTCTATAACTAATTGAGTTTAGTCTTCTTCTCTTGGTAATTAATTGCGTTTTCAGGAGGGATTACTGTAGGGTTTAAGTTTATACTCGCACCAGTTTTCTTTTCTCTAAAGTAATTGCGTACAAGTAGTCGTATTTCCTTTGTTAAATTAATCGCGGCCATTTTATTGTATTTACTAGGCGTTGTAGTTATTTTAGGCTGGGTAGATTTTTCAGGTCGGATGAAACCGAAAAATCCGCACCTACCCAGGTAAATTGGGGGTGGGTGTGAACAAGCACTACCCAGGCGCTTAAAACTGGCGCTAGGTTCGAATTAAAGTTAATTTTGCTCACACGGTGGATGTAACATTATCTTACATGACGCAATTTTTGGATGTGCGGTAGCAGTAATAATATGAGTCATGAGTAGCTTGCGTTATCATTGGGGGATTTCAATAGTTTATGAAATGCAGGAATATTATTGGTTTAAGAGCGACGCCAAGCGATGACGTAGGGCGTGGGTTCTGGCGTGGGATCCCTTGAATAAAAAACAGGGTAAATTATTAGCGGGTCTCTTTTCCCTCCAGAAATTCAGCCGTGTAAACAAAGTCATTTTCGACTGCTCTTAAGTGGGAAATTCGAATTGGGTATGTTCATATTTTAATTTAACGTGGTACTTATAATTCGATTCTTAATAGAACCTTAGCACGATAAAGTAAGTTTCTCTTTAGTGAGTTAAATTAACTTTTATATAAACGTAAGCGCCATCAATTACTATCTTAGAGATAAAATGTAAATGTAAGTGTGCATATAATGTTTGTCTAGGATAAGCTAGTTTGATCTTTGGTTGTTGGGGTAACTTTGCGATATTATGTGTGTGAGTATAGCGTTTAGATATGCGGGCGCTCTGTCATAGGTAATTGGTAGACTGAGAAAATCGCAATGCGATTATGATAGGGGCAGAGTAGATACATGGGCGTAATTGTGTATTTTATTTAATTGGGTTATTTCTTTGTTATATAGTCAGAAGAAAGGGGTGTACTTAATATTTTCTTATCTTTTGATCTATAATATTTGCAGCGTAAATACGCTTGCGAAATTAATTGTAGAAGGTTAAGTCCTTAGGCTTTATCAATACGGTAATTGTGAGGGTCCGATATATATAGGTAACCTCGATTTGTTTATAATTTTTGCAGTGTAAATATGCTAGCGTATTTTGTGAACGTTATTTTATTGTGCATTTTATTGTTGTGTAGTCAGAAGACAAGAGATGTAATTAATATTACTGAGACGGAAGTTCATCTTTCCTAGTTTTATTTTGTGTAAGGTGATGAGCATCACAAGTCAGCCTGTAAAAATAAAGTAGGGCTAGGAATTTAGTACAAGAGTTTCCCTCAGTTTGAATTGTTGTGACTCCGTGGCTAGACGGGCGTAACAAAAGATTTAGGTCAGCCGTGTCTGGGAGTTTTATCACCAGACCTATGTTTACTTTGAAACAGGGTAGAGAGATCAGAGAGGGAATTGTATGGGAGGCTGACTTTGGGGCATAAATATTTAATTATCGCTGTGCATAGTTGAGTAGGGGATTGAGTGGAGCGGTCTTTAATTAGGTGGTTATATGCTATGGTTGAAATTTATTGGAATTTGTTGTACATTAGTTGTTATTTGTTTTGTTTCCAGCAGTTTCACGGCACAAAAGGGGGATTGAAACCGGCCCTTACAAGTTACCAACGGCAGATTTGTCATCTCAGGAGCCGAGTGCTCGAGATATCGCCAGAGGTGAAAGAACCGAGAAGTTCCCTTGCAGTGAAAAAAGAGAAATCTTCAGTGGGAACTGGTTCTAGAAATCAGGAGCTCTAAGCTCGCTAAAGCACATCAGATAGGCGCGTTGCCTAGTGCTCATCAGAAGGCCATAATAAAGCCTTGAATCTAATTACCGCCTTCGGCTATCACATGTCGTGGTAGGGAACCAGACCCGTTATCAGTACAACGGAAAAGAGATAGGGAAATCATACTTTTCCCAACCAGCCACTCATCAGATCCTCAGAAGGTGACAGCCGCGTCAGAGATTCACTGAGTCTAAAGCCCAAGTCATCAACAGAGAAAAGTCGTGGAGGGAGATAGGGTTAAAATTCCTTCTGAATGCTTAGAGTGGAGAGACAGAAGTGATAAAGAGTTATAAAATCAGAGCAGAGGACAGCTTCTGAGGTTTTATTGAAGAAGTCAGTTTTTGGAGCAGTGTTCGTGAGCTGCAGTGTAGGACTTTAGAAAATTCGTGCAGAGGTTGTGTAGACAGTAGTTAGGTCTACAGCTGGACAGTGGTGGTCAAGTGTAATAAATTTAGAATAAGATAATTAGGAGTGGTGGCTCGTGATTTGAGACCCCACCAATTTCATTGAGTATAATCCTTGATTTTTTCTTTTTCCCATGCAGGTTGAATGTTTTGGGTTAAAGGGTTGGATTTTATTAATTGTCATTTTTGTTTAACTTGGTTTTTGGTTCTTTTCAGGTGTGCGACCACGCACGTTACTTATGGTTGATATGTACTTTATTTTATTATGTTAATAAACTGTAAACTGTAGTCTGGATCAGTCACTTTCTTTAACTATACTGTACGTCTGTATATGTTTGTCTGTATAGTGTGTCTGTGTTCGTTAGTTAAACCTTATCTCCTTTAAGGGTATCAGAGGTGGTGAGTCTATAGCTATAAAATACGTCAGAAGTGGAGAGGGAGAGTCAATCTAGGTTCTCACCCTCGAAGCCAATAGTCTCATCTGTCCACATTCACTATCATTTCTCATCCAAATCTATCTTCTCAGTCTTTCTCATAATAGTGTCTTGTCTTACACTCAGACATAACTCTATACTTAAATCCACTTAGTGACAGTGTTTTAATACGGTATCTACTACCTTTACTGCAACTATAATCTGTGTATAATGTAGCCGACAGAGATTGAAGACCTAATATAGATGAGATCAAAATATAGCAGTGTAATCACAATGAATACATTCGAGAACAAATGTCTTAGAAAACTCATGAACATCAGTTGGAAAGAATTCAAGACTAATCGACAAATAAGAGAAGACTCTAGGCAGAAATATGTCTCCGACTATATAAGGAAAAGACGATGGTCATATATCGGTCATGTCCTACGAATGCAAAACAACAGAATACCACTACAGGCGCTCACTTGGGTTCCTGAGGGTAAGAGGAAAAAAGGAAGACCAAAAGAAACACTCAGAAGAACAATAATAAGAGAAGGAAGAAGTTGGACCTAAATAATGTGCAAGAGCCAAGAGGAGTGGCGTCACAACGAACAACCTGGAGAGCACTGGTTTCTGCCTTATGCGCCGTGTTTGGTGCTTAAAGAATTTATTATTATTATTATTATTATTAATCACAATGTCCAGTCGGAAGGTGGAATCTACAGAATATCATGAGGCTGCTAACTAATGAAGATTTAATGAACAGGCACGCATGCATATTGTTAAGAACTGTTTGTTTTGTGTTTGCGGTGTGTCTCTAGATGGTATAGACATCGGATATTATTTCCAGCTCTCCGAGTTCATATTTTCATTAGAGCAAATGTCTTAAGTGCGATTATGGTTTATAGGGGGTTATACCTTTTGATGTCACTCACTTAATCAGACACCGACCACTGAGTTAGAAACACAAGGTAACCAGTGCATCAACTCGAAGAAACAGTCTGTAACACTGGCCAACGGTTCTGCACAATTATTATGAAAATACTCAAGATGAATATGGCATGTCAATGAATAAATACACAATCAGATATAGGCATGCAGCTTCCAACCAAGCTTCGTTTTTTTCAAGACGTTTAAACCAAGTCCGTATTCAACATGGCCCTTAAACACGTATATTAAGCTCTTGCCTTAAATACGTAGTCAGTTAACTACTGACTCACACGACTAGCTATACCTCTAGTTAGTAATAATTCACTTTGCCTCCACGGCAAAGACAGGGAACATCCGTTCTCTCACAGTACATATAATATCCTGCCTATAAAGTCCTACACAAATCTTCATAGGTCCAGAACTGAAACACAGCCATCCTGGCTAGACTCACAGGCCACACTCCCCAATCTTTCTTTATCCTGCATTTTACACACGTCTCTTTTTCCCGCCATTTTACACACGTCTTTCTTTCCCGCCATTTTACACACGTCTCTCTTTCCCGCCATTTTGCACACATCTGTCTTTCCCGCCATACCATTGGAAAAAACCCAGGGTCACCCCTATCACGTGGTACCACACGATATATCGCATATTTTCACAATATTTTATGGGAGTGCTCCGCGGTGCAAGCCCATAACCGTGATTACTAAATGTAACCTGCTATGTACCGCACAGCAGCTCCCAACACATATAATTCTGAAAATGTTGTTACTATTTCAAAACAAAATTGGAGAAATATGTCGCAAGCTTGCAGTTACTATGATGTGCTTTATTGGCGAGAGGATGTCAACTCTTTTTTGATACATACACTAGTGGGAAGCAGAGCATTCAAGCCACCAGAAAAACGATGTATATTACCAGGTTAACAGAAGTGAACACCTGGTAATTTTCGGTCTCCGCCTATGCTATAACAGACTGAAATACCATCTGTTCAACAAGCTAAATATAAGAACTACCGATGAATGTAGGGAATGACAGCTGTACATCTGCTGCAAAATGTCCTTCATATGAAGAACAGAGAAAGCATATATTGCAGTCACTAGTACCACTCCTGGACAAACTCTATTGAAACACCAACAACCTCAGGCTGATTACCGCTTTCTTTAATCATATTCCAGTTGACGTCTGAAAGTGTACGAAAAAGCAGAAGATAATACTGAGAATATTGTCGCCACGAAAAACGTGTTACTTTAAATTTATTGTAAACACCTGGTACGCTGAAGTGGCAATTAACAACAAACTCACTTGAAGCTGAAAATTATCGCTTACATACCAGGGAACACAAAACTGCTTCAACTTTCTTTAAATAGCAGCCGACGTCAAAGCTTCTGTCGACAAAGGATCTTACTGTTTAGGCTTTCGTTTACATACTTACGTAAGGTTTCTCCACCTTACACAACTGAACACAACAAACAAGGGTAAATCTCGGCTAAACATATTGATTTTCCGGACATAAGAAGTAGAAGAAAATCCTTCAGAAGGAGGAGAAAGTTTAGTGATAACGAGGAGAACCCCTGATATAAGAGGAGGGGAAGGAAGTGAAAATCCCAGAAAAGTGGTCGATTTTGCAAGGCAGTGGACATTCACCAGGGAGAAAATGTAAAGACTGGGACCGGGCTGTTAAGAGAACGTGGGCTGAGATGTCATGGTGAGAAGCGGTGTAACGTTTTACCTTGGTCTTTTTGAGAGTACGATCATTGGACTGTCTCATTATTTTATCAGGAAATTAAGCTATCAAAAGTATAAAGAAATGGTTTATATTAAATAATAGCATACTGACATGCAGATGCTATGCGCCCGAAATGGTACACGAAACGTCGGATGCATATTTGACTGTGCCCAAATTTATTCAAATAGGAAAATGTTAGATTTAAATTGGGCTATTGTTAGTGACCAAATTGTTTAAGCGTTAGATTCAGTAGCGGCGACATACGGCCGCTGGGGGAGGGGGGGGGGGGTGTCATTATTTCTGGATTAAGACATGAAAATGGATTCTGTTAACGTCCAGTGATTGCAGGGCCCGGGCTTTCTGGTATCTCCTTCTCGATACAAGCGCAAAATCGGATAGGCGGGGGCAGTTGCTTTTTAAAAAATCCTGTACCTAAGCAGCGGATAAGAGCAGGCAGTAGGACCAGTGTCTACTGAATATTCATTTTGACATCTGACCTAAAATATCCCCAACCGTGAAAATTAAAAACGGGATTGAAAAAAAAAGTAAATGAAGGAAAGCAGACGTAGTCAAACATTTAAAAATAAAAATGGAGAGGAAACAGGTGGAAAATAGTCTCCTGACGTAACCGCCAAGACAAAAGACATACAATATAGGAAATCCATCACAGACAAGAGGAAGGAGCAAGCAGGATTCAGAAAGAACAGAAGATGCGCAGATCATATTTTCACCCTCAAGAACATAATAGAGCATTGCTCAGAATGGCAAAGACAGCTATATATAAACTTTATCGATTTTGAAAAGGCTTCTGACAGTATACACAGGGATAGCTTATGGAAAATACTAAGGGCTTACGGTATCCCTAGGTGTATCCATCATAAAAAGTCTCTATGCTAACTTTACATACCGCGTTGGGAAGAGCAACCTTACTTTCGAAGTGAAAACAGATGTACGACAGGGTTGCCCCTTGTCAACCATTCTACTTTTAACTGTCATAGACTGGGTGATGCGCCAGACAACAGAGGATACCCCTAGAGGAATAAGATGGACAACGTTCACCACACTGGAAGATCTAGAATACCCAGACGATAAAGCAGTACTCTCACATTCACATCAGCACATCCAAGAAAAAACAGACAGAATGAATAAATGCAGCCAACAAGTGGTACTGAATATCAATATGAAGAAAACAGAAATTACGACACTCAATGTAAGAAATCCTGCAACCATAAAAATAAGGGACCAAAAGCTGGAACAAACAAATACATTTACAGATCTAGGAAGCATTGTAACAGCAGACGGCGAAACAAGCAAAGGAATGAGTAACAGAATGAACAAAGACATAACAGCCTAAGCAAATCTAAACAACATTTGGAAATCTTCTCAATACAGCACAAACGCCAAATTAAGATTATACGAGAGTTGCGTACTTTCTGTACTTTTGTACAGTACGGACAGTAACAGAAAAGGAAAGGTCCACATTCTCCTCTTTCCACACAACCTTCCTAAGAAAAACTCTTTGAATGAATTTTTTGGCCGAATACCGTCTCGTTTACACCGTGCAGTCAAAAAGGCACGCACACTATCATTTGCTGGCAGATGGTGGAACTGGGTTGGTCATGTCCTCAGAAGGTACCCTGACACCATCACCAGAACTACTGTGCTATGGACTCCAAAAGGACGGTGAAAGAGAGGCAGATCAAAGACAACCTGGCGGAGAACAGTGGAGGCTGAGATGCAAAACATGAACCAGAGTTGGGACACGGCACGAAGAATGAGCAAAATGACAATTTGGTATTGCCCTACAAGACGCCACCAGGCGTGATGGCCACTGACTGCTTTTTCAGTCAGGGACTTGTCGTGAAACGAGTGTAACCCACTACTTTGTTAATCACTATGTCGAGATACAGATTTGCTTCAACCAATCAACGAGCACCGTTCAGCAGTCTCTGAGACAGAATAAATTAACGGCCATCATGTTCACGCAAGATGGCGGATTAAAACTGAATAAAATTAGGCTGTACGAGCAAAAGACGAAACCGGAGGAAACCAATCAGCTTGCTCCGCCAGGAACCAACCGAAAGCCTTGCTTAAGAATTCACCTACCTATATAATCGGGCGAAATGTTATGCTAAGCACGCAACCAGACACGAAGCCAGAGATACCGACTGACTGAAGAGGAGAGAAGCTGTCACGATTTATTGCTTACCTGAGGGCATCGACCTGCAGCCTACTTCACTAGTCGAGTCAAACTGGCCTTTTTAAATCTTGGAGGGTTTCAGTCGTGTCATTAAAACTGAGATCGTATGTCCGAGTCAATCCCGCTGCCTGGAACTCCGCAGGAGCATAGAGGTTGACCAGACTCTACATCTTTGGTCCCCCTCAGTCTTGGGTGGGCTAAAGGAACGATACTCTGCCGTTGTTGTGTGAACCAAACAAAGAAGAACAGACTTAAGAGAGATGAGTACACATTAGTACCATTTCTGTCAGCATTGTGAGCATAGAAACTGTCAGTGATGAGAAAGTGAATCAGCATAGCAAGTGACAAAATTAACAGCGTAGCTGATAAGTGTTATATCCTTAATTAACAGCACAGCTGATATAATTTTTTTGTTCCTATAATTGGAAAACTTGTTGTAAAATATTTATATATATATAATAAATATTTGTAAATCACATGTAAACTTACAATTCCATTACATCCCATTTTTTTCAACATTCACCCTTCAGCACAAGAGTAGATAGTGTATATACTAAATAAATACTTAGGAAATTGTATTTGAAGCCTTGTCAATTTTATCATTGTTAAGCAAAATCTGTTTCCTTGTTTTTTTAATATCACAGTTAGTTACACAGCGGAGGTGGCGCTTTATGTCGGTCTCCTCTCTACTATTGTTTCGAGATCAGATCATTCACAGCCGTAACTAATTTGTGATACCAGTAGTCCTCTCAGAAACTGGGACTTCACCATTTTCTGCAGAAATTCTATTTCTGTAATTGTCAGTACTATACTGATCCAAGAGCCAAATAAAACCTCTCGCCACACTGGGGGCTCGTTCCTGGGATATTTCTGTATATCTTGAGCAATACTTAGTCTATTCATCTATCTACACTCTATCTTGTGCCACCCATAGATAACATAAGAAACAGATTTTTGAAAAAAAATTCTATAATAGGATTTAAAAAAAAAAAAAAAAAAAAAAAAAAAAAATATTTTCTTAGGAGGAGTACCATTTAGTACTCAGTAAATAGTTGATGCTCACAAAGTTGCACGGAAATTTTTTGTTCATTTAAATTAATTAAGTTTAATTACAATAACTTGGTTATAGTAAATATACATACCCTATCTAAGTAACGCCATGGCGGATCTAGTGAAGTTCAGAACTGCGATCATGCAGATGGGTAAGGAATTAAATATGACAGGTGATGCTCTCACTCAGTATGTCACAACAGAAGTGGACAATATATGGATAGGGAAGAAAGAAAGTTGCAATTAGAGACTGAAGCAAGGAAATTAGAGGCTGATAGAGAAGCAAAGAAATTAGAGGCTGAAGAAAGGCGGTTGCAAGCGGAAGCTGAGAGAGAAGCCAAAAGACTGGAAGCTGGGAGAGAAGACAAAAGACTGGAAGCTCAGAGAGAAGACAAAAGACTGGAAGCTGAGAGAGAAACCAAAATATTAGAAATCGAAGCCAAGAAATGGGAGGCTGAAAATGAGGCAAAGAAAATTGAAGCTGAGGAAAGGAAATTACAAGCAGAGAGAGACCATCAGTTGAGATTAAAAGAGCTTGAAATTCAGGCAAATACTGGCAATAATGGTGGTAGCTCACCTCACTCTGAGAGTAGCTCCAGTCAGAGCACCTCAAGTGGGGCCATGAATTTTCATCTGGACCCATTTGTTGAGAAAGAAGACGCCATTGAGTCGTACCTGGATAGATACGAAAGACTAGCCACTACCTATGGCTTAGTGAAAGAAAAATGGAGTCTTAAACTATCTCAGGGATTGAGAGGTGTGGCCTACGATGTGTATTTGAAGCTCTCAAGAGATGACCAGGAAGATTATGAAATCCTGAAGCAGGCACTGCTTGTGAGATATGAAAAGAACTCAGAATCATATAGAAAGAAATTCCGAACAGCTAAACTTCTTCCAGGAGAAAACTATCACCAATTCTCTGCTAGATTGGAAACCTATTTGGAAAAATGGAGTAGTTTAGAAAAGTGTCAGGATCTGAAAGAAATGATAATGATGGAGCAAGTGAAAGAGTCCATGCCTCAAGAAATGAGGAAGTTTATCATGGAACAAGGAGCAGAGAGATTGGAAGATATTGTAACTGTTGCTGAGAGATATCAAGCAGCTCAGGCAGAATTATTAGGAAATAAAAACTATACCAAATATGAACAAAAGGACCATACCACAAGGAACAAACAAAGATTTGACCAAAAGGACAAAAACTCTCTAAGATCGGATAAGACACCTTACCGGAAGGAAGGAAAGTGGTGTAAAACTTATTTAATGAGTAACCACAATACTGCGGACTGCAGAAGGAAGAATCCTCCTCATCATGCTGCATGTCTTACAACAGGGAATCAGGGAAGGAATGAACTGGCAGTAAGTCAGAAGGACTTCCATCATTCCCCTGTCTGTGAGGAAGTGACCGTGAATGGCACTCAAGTACTGTGTTTATATGACACAGGATTGGACTTTAATTCATGTGTGCTCTTCTCTAGTGAGTCCTGACCAGATAACCACAGAAACAGTGGAAATCAGAGGACCGATCAAGGGAGCAAGAACCATGACACTGCCCATAGCTCGAATCAACATAAGATCTCGCTATGTGGAAGGAGAAATCAAAGCAGCAGTGATGGACGACCCTATTTACCCTTTGATTTTGGGGTGTAGGTATGTTTTCCATGGAGAACCTATAAAACCTGTAGTTATGGCAACAGTCCAGACCAGGGAAAGCTCCAGGAAAATGGAGGAGAATCCTATCAATACTCATCCAGAAGAGATGAAAAAGGCTCAGGCAGCAGATAGCACACTGAAGCCTTGTTTTGGCAAATTGCCTAAAGCACATAACCCTCCAGAGAAAGGAGACTTGTATATGAAGAATGGCCTACTATACAGAAAAGCTGGAACAGGACCTAAAGGGCATGGACAGCTTGTAGTGCCAAAATCTTACAGGGAGAAGGTTATGATGCTAGGACATGCTATACCCTTCAGTGGACATATGGGAATAGGGGCCACTGGACAAAGGATAGCCTGTCACTACTTCTGGCCAGGAATTACAGAGGACATAAAAAGATATGTAAGATCCTGTCCAGAATGCCAAAGAGTAGCTCCTAAGCATAGGACTGCACCAGCAACACTGGGAGAAATGCCCATTATGGGAACCCCTTTTGAACGTGTTGCAGTAGATATTGTTGGACCCCTCACTAGGACCAAGAAGAGAAATGCTTACATCTTAACCTTGGTTGATACTTGCTGTATGTGGGGAGAAGCAGTGGCCATGTCAGCTATAGATTCAAAGCACGTGGCAGAGGCCCTGTTGACAATATTTACCCGATTAGGTTTCCCGCATCAGATATTGACTGACAATGGGTCTCAATTTAAGGGAAAGCTAACACAAGAAGTATTCAGGATATTTCAAGCCAGGCACTATCATTGTAGTCCCTACCATGCCCAAGGGAACGGTCAAGTAGAGCGGTTCAATGGTACGCTAATTTCAATCCTTAGAAAGCTGGCGAGTGAAAAACCTGATACTTGGGATACATACTTACCCGCTGCACTATTTGCATATAGGGAAGTACCCCACAACTCAACTGGATTGGCTCCAGCTACATTGTTGTTTGGAAGACCAATCAAAGGTCCACTGGAAGCATTGCTGCGGACATGGACTGATGAAAAAGCAGAGGAAACAGTGACTTCCTCATACCAGTACGTCAACGAGTTGACATCGCGATTGAAAGCAGGTTGGAAACTGGCCAATGATAACTTAAGACAGGCCAGGAGGAAGCATGCTGCGTACTACAACAAAAAAGCAAAGGATAGGGAACTGGAGGTGGGTGAAAAGGTGTTATTACTGTTGCCAAGCAGCAATAATAAATTGCAGATTGGATGGCAGGGACCCTATGTCATACTGAAGAAACTTTCCAGGACCAATTATAAGATTGACAAGAAAGGAAAGGAGAAGGTATATCATGTCAATCTTCTTAAAAAATACTATGACAAGGAATCATCAGAAGTTGCACATATTATGACCCTAGCCATTGCAACAGAAATGCACGGTGAACCACTTCACTCTATGGAGTATCCACTCACAACTACAGAGGATTATGTTCAAGTAAATATTAGTGAACATTTAACTCCGGAGCAGAAGAAGAGGGTTCAGAAAGTGTTGGAAACCCATGCTGATGTGCTCACAGATAAGCCAGGTCGTACGAATCTGTTAGAGTACGACATGAAGGTTACAGACCCTACACCAGTATGCATGAGAACATACCCTATACCCTATGCGAAAGCCCAAGCACTAAGGGAGGAAGTTGATTATCTATTGAAGGAGAAAATTATCTCGAAGTCAGACTCTCCTTATAGCTCAAGTGTGGTGCTATTGAGAAAACCGAGTGGTGAACACAGGTTATGTATTGACTACCGGAAGCTTAATGCGATCACAGAATCTCAGGTGGACCCATTACCTGACACCAACCAGCTGTTCTCTACACTGAGTAAGGCTAGGTATTTATCGAAGGTAGATCTAAACAAGGGATACTACCAAATACCAGTGAAACCAGAAGTTAGGAAAATGCTGGCATTTAGTACATCAGACGGACACTATGAGTTTAATGTACTACCCTTTGGGCTGAAAAATGCTCCCAGTATCTTTTCAAGAATGATGAGGAAATTGTTGGAACCTCTACAAAATCCCCATATCACTAACTTTATGGATGACATTCTTGTTGCTACAAACACATTTGAAGAGCATATAGTAGCGCTCTCCATGTTGTTTGACAGACTGAGAGCCACTGGATTTACTGCACGTCCAACCAAGTGCTATATCGGTTGTAAGGAGTTGGAATTCTTAGGTCACACTATTTCTACAGGTCATATGTCTCCTGACCCAAAGAATATAGAGAAGTTAAAGAAGGCACCCAGACCTCAAACGAAGAAAGATGTGAGATCATTCGTGTCATTATGTGGGTTCTATCAGAAGTACATAACCCACTTTAACTCTCTGTGTGCACCGTTAACTAACTTAACGAAGAAAGGACAGCCTGACAAAATCCAATGGAATGCTGATTGTGAAAAAGCTTACACAGAGCTAAAAGCAAAACTCACCAGCAAACCAATTCTTACGCTACCCGATATCACACAGGAATTTGTATTAAGGACGGACGCTAGCAGTATAGGTATTGGTGCAACTCTTTTGCAGAAATCAAAAGCCCTGCCGGAGGAACTTTTACCAGTCGCCTACGCCAGTAGGAAGCTGAATGCAGCTGAGTTGAACTACTCGACCATAGAGAAAGAATGTTTAGCTCTAATTTGGTCCATCAACAAATTTTCACCTTATCTGTATGGGACACACTTCATTGTCCAAAGCGATCATCAACCTTTAACATTCTTGGCTGCATCTAAAAAGTTAAATTCGAGATTGTTAAGGTGGAGTCTGCTTCTGGCGCCTTATTCCTTTACCGTGAATTACATTCCGGGAAGAGACAATGTAGGAGCTGATTTTTTAAGTCGACACCCTAGTACTCTGGAAGGACAGACGCAAAAGGATTAACCACAGCAGGGGTTTACACGTCAGCTATGACAAGTCACAGCTAGGAAAGGAGGGGGCTATGTCGTGAAACGAGTGTAACCCACTACTTTGTTAATCACTATGTCGAGATACAGATTTGCTACAACCAATCAACGAGCACCGTTCAGCAGTCTCTGAGACAGAATAAATTAACGGCCATCATGTTCACGCAAGATGGCGGATTAAAACTGAATAAAATTAGGCTGTACGAGCAAAAGACGAAACCGGAGGAAACCAGTCAGCTTGCTCCGCCAGGAACCAACCGAAAGCCTTGCTTAAGAATTCACCTACCTATATAATCGGGCGAAATGTTATGCTAAGCACGCAACCAGACACGAAGCCAGAGATACCGACTGACTGAAGAGGAGAGAAGCTGTCACGATTTATTGCTTACCTGAGGGCATCGACCTGCAGCCTACTTCACTAGTCGAGTCAAACTGGCCTTTTTAAATCTTGGAGGGTTTCAGTCGTGTCATAAAAACTGAGATCGTATGTTCGAGTCAATCCCGCTGCCTGGAACTCCGCAGGAGCATAGAGGTCGACCAGACTCTACATCTTTGGTCCCCCTCAGTCTTGGGTGGGCTAAAGGAACGATACTCTGCCGTTGTTGTGTGAACCAAACAAAGAAGAACAGACTTAAGAGAGATGAGTACACATTAGTACCATTTCTGTCAGCATTGTGAGCATAGAAACTGTCAGTGATGAGAAAGTGAATTAGCATAGCAAGAGACAAAATTAACAGCATAGCTGATAAGTGTTATATCCTTAATTAACAGCACAGCTGATATAATTTTTTTTGTTCCTATAATTGGAAAACTTGTTGTAAAATATTTATATATATATAATAAATATTTGTAAATCACATGTAAACTTACAATTCCATTACATCCCATTTTTTTCAACATTCACCCTTCAGCACAAGAGTAGATAGTGTATATACTAAATAAATACTTAGGAAATTGTATTTGAAGCCTTGTCAATTTTATCATTGTTAAGCAAAATCTGTTTCCTTGTTTTTTTTAATATCACAGTTAGTTACACAGCGGAGGTGGCGCTTTATGTCGGTCTCCTCTCTACTATTGTTTCGAGATCAGATCATTCACATCCGTAACTAATTTGTGATACCAGTAGTCCTCTCAGACACTGGGACTTCACCATTTTCTGCAGAAATTCTATTTCTGTAATTGTCAGTACTATACCTATCCAAGAGCCAAATAAAACCTCTCGCCACAGGACTAAGGATTCAAGAAGATGAAGATCACAGCAAAACATCATTATGGAGATGGCACTTGGTGACTGACGTCGGGTCCAGTAACAAATGAGGGCTGTGCTGTAGTATTTACTTCGACTAAACTGGAGTGTGTCGTCCTACTGTAACTGTGTAACGGGTGTTAACAATAGACTTTCCTACGGAAATACGCAATATATTAAAACAGTATATAACTAATATAAAATTAATATGATAGGTTGTAAAGGAGTAATAGAATTGTATATTGAAATCAGTATGAATTTTTTCATAAATAAATTATGGGAAAACTAAGTAAAGGAAAAGGAAAAATAAATAAAGGATGTTTTATTAAAAAAGGAAAAGAAAAGAAACATTAAAATTGATATCATCTGAAACTATGGAATACAAATTTAATAGAAAATTACACATACACGGTTTGGACATGCGTGCACGCAAGCATATACACACAATGCACGCATACAAACTGTTCACTTTTTAAATTGTCATTAATTTAATTTTGTTTTTTATATTCATTTTTTATGTTTTAAAGTAAACCCGTAAGTATGAGTAATTAAGGCTTTAAAAAAAGTACACAATTAGAATTTCTAATGAACTGGAATACAATATGGGATAAATAATTAGTCAGCGTGTCTCGCCAGTAAAATAATATCAGCACTCGAGTATGTTATCTACACACGGCTGTTTGTGGCCTATACCAGAGCGCTCTTTTAGTTTCGGTGACCGGAATTCTGACACCGGGTATAAAATTTTGTGTGCACCGTAAAAGACTATTTAAGTTTTTGGCGGGGAAAATCAGCTGATGTGTGAGTAAAATCAGTAAAATATAAATCATTACACACTCGTTCTGGATAAACACAGCGCTAAAATTCTTTTGTGTACTATAACTTTGTTCTGTGTTCTATTTTTGATTGCATTTTTATTTGTTTGAAATTAGTTTTGACGGAGTTACAGACTTTTGAAAACAGCGTCATCATTTAAGGAAATTCATAAAATAAGTAATCTTTTTATTAATTTAATATCTAAAAATCGGCCCATTCGTTTGAGTTTATAATTATAAAGACTTCTCGAAGGGAAGCTAAAGATTATTTCCACATACTTTTTTTTTTGGTTTCATATCTTGAGAATGTGTGGTAGTCAGTTTTGTGAGTGTGGCATTACAAGAACAAGCATATTGTCACCAGATTTTATAGCATTCCTGATACCCACAAATCTTAAATAAGGTAGTAACAAAATAACTTTTTGTAAAGCACCATCTGTTTTTGCATTTTCATTCATTTATAATGATATTTAGCTACGTATATAAGCGTCAGAAAACATGTAAAGCTATAGATAGATTACTTCCACATAATTTGATCTATCTTTCAAGTCTTGTTAATCTTCTATTTATAATATGAATTTTTTTTTTTAATTGTGTGTGAGATAAGGACTGTTCCATTGGTGTTCTTTGGTAGACAATCCTGTGCACACGACGGCTGCCAGCGAATTCTAAGTAACTGTTTGTATATCTTCTTTCATTCAAAGTTACAATGCAGGTAGTAAATTTAGAGAAACCAAATTCTAAATCTAATACCATCCTTTTATCAATGGCTAGAGTCAGAGATACATATGATAATTTAGAAATATTTATGAATGGCATGAAAGCTCAGATAGAGTCACTAAAATATTTAGAGTGGGATGGTAAACAAGTTGTTGTTTTCTTATTCGGGGATTATTTCCTTGTTTTGCTGGAGACACCAAAGACATGGGTATATTCCTTGAGCTCCAGACAAACCAAACATTTTCATCAAAGACATCCAGAGAGCATACAACTTGCAAACCAAGAAGTTTGGCCATGTTGATAAGAGATTACAATAGATATATGAAATATGGGAAAGGGAATAAAAGGCAAGTGGCACATTACCATAATTGTTTACACAAACCAATGTTAGAGATTGAAATTGAAAATGTAGCTCCTCCTTACCTTCATATTTTATTAGGCATTGTTTTGAAACACCACAGACTTCTAGAACAGGTAGCTGATACAATAGACGCAAAGATATTTGAGAATTCGCAAGAGATACATGCAAACATTAGTACTTTTCACCCGTGTGTTACCGGGGCCCGAGAGGGGAGCAAAGAATAGTAACACTGCACCCTACCATGCATGTCGTAAAAAGCGACTAAGGAGGGTATGGGCATGGGGCTGTTTACCCCATCCCATAAAAACTTCGCACAGTGGGCTGATCACCTGCTTGCCAACCAATCTGATTACGGAAACAATGATAGATTGTTTGGTCTGTTTTTGTTCCACAAAGACGCCACTAGGCGTGGTGGAAACAGCGATAGATTGATCAATTTGTTGTTGCCCTAAGACGCCACTAGGCGTACTGGCCACATACTGCTTTGCCGGTTGATGGCTAAGGATGGAAGAAGAAGAAGATTAGTACTTTTAAGAACTTGAAGAGATTTAGTAGGAACTGGAAATAGGCAGAAGAATTAGGAGCTAAAATTGAATTTTTCAGGTTGGTATTGAACTTTGTGAGGATAAGGAGGAGACAGATAATTTTAAAGTTAGACTTGAAAATGCACAAGATGCGCTGGCCAAACTTCAGTTTCAAGATCTGTGTACTAGATCTGGTCCAGTTTGCTCACACATGGACAAGGTACTAGCCAAACACAAAATCATACAACAGGCTTATAATAGCAGATATCTCATACAAAAAGTTTATAAAGATCTTACAAGAGCAATCATTACACAAACACTGAAAATTACAGACAAACAAGATATAACTAACATAGCTTTTATTGCCCAAGAACAATTCAACTCACTGAAAGAAGCATTTGAGAAAGTACACAACAAAATATCACACAGTAAACCAATTAGTAAAGAATCAATAACAGCATCGATAGAGACTTATATGTCTTTGTTCAGAAAGCTATTCCCTAGTAAGACAACTCATAAACAGCACATATTAGAAAAACATTGCGCAGACTTGATCAGAACTCATGATGTATGATTGAGATAATTGTTAGCTATCATGTTCTGGGGACAATTGGGTGTGTTATTTTAAGGTTATAAATGTGGACATGCAATTTAAACTTTCAATAATTAATGTTTGACGCATGAAACCAAAACAAAACTTTGATATCCATTTTCTGCAGGTTTTCTACTTTTGATTTCTGTAATTTGTTATGCATGTTGATTGTGACCGTTTTAGTGTAAATTGAATTAGAAACAAACCATAACAAAATGTAAAAAAAAACCCGTAAATTTTACACTATTTCAGACTATTATATCTTATGTTCTAATTGTGATAAAATGTTTGTTCTTGTTCTAAAATTTACTCTAACATTTCTAGTCTAGCTTTACGCAAAATTAAAGCCGGTATTTATAATAATAAAGTAGCATAAAAGCAATTCAAACATGTTTTGGGGACAATTGGGTGTGTTTTTTTAAGGTAATAAATGTGGACTTGCAATTTAAACTTTCAATAATTATAGTTTGACGCATGAAACCAAAACAAATCTTTGATATCCATTTTCTGCATGTTTTCTACTTTTTATTTCTGTAATTTGTTATGCATGTTGATTGTGACCGATTGAGTAAAAATTGCATTATGAACAAACCATAACAAAATATAAAAAAAACGTAAATTTTACACTATTTCAGACTATTATATCTTCTGTTCTAATTGTGATAAAATGTTTGTTCTTGTTCTAAAATTTACTCTAACATTTCTAGTCTAGCTTTACGCAAAATTAAAGCCGGTATTTATAATAAAAAAGTAGCCTAAAAGCATTAATTAAGCCCTATCAAAAGTAAACATCGCCACATATTTTTCCCATTAGGAAGCTGACCACGTGACCTCTGTCAAGTGGGCTATAAATAGCGCGGTCGGGGAAAAAGGGGAAATAACTAAAAGATCGCTCGCAAACAGCCGTGTACAGTTATTGACACAGTATGTCATATTTATGTCCCTAATGTTACCGGGGACCGAAAGGGGAGAAAAAATAGTTACACTGTACCTATCATGTATGTCTTTAAAAGCTGCTAAGGAGGGTTGGTCATGGGGCAGGCTGAAGGATAATGATGATGATTATGATGAAAAGCAAGGAGCATGTTTTGGGGATAATTGGGTGTCCCACATTTTTTTACGGTAATCCTGTATGGACTTGCAATTAACTCAGAGCAACTTTAAAGTAATTATACCCGGGCGGAGCCAACCTTTGGCCGCATTCCACAAATCACTGCTATCCATTTTTGAACAGTAAGTACTGCATGTTTTCCTACTTTTTATTTCTGTAAAGCAATTTATGAATGATTTACTCTTTAACTCAAGCAAGGGCCTACAAAGTATTTGCATTACCCGGGGCGGAGCCAACAAACCACCTAACAAAATTTAAAAAACAGTAAGTACTATAGAATAAGTGTTCCGGTGTCACTTTTTGCGCTGACTAGAGGCGGACTGCTGATATCCCACCTCTTAGTACGCCACTGACTCAGCGTTAATGCAGTAAATTACTGGCTCATCCATGGTATTAATGTCGGAAAGTTACTTTGCTCTCAAGTTCTTGTTACTAAAATTAAAACTCTATAAAACTGACAAACAACATTCCATTTCTTATATACTGTCTTATGTTACGCTTTTTGCGCATAGTTCAAATTTGAAATAATCTCTATCACGTAGGTTTTTAAGATATTTGTAGAAATACGGCTAATTTTTGGGGTACCGCCTATATTTTACCGTTTCATTTTTCAAGCCCTATTATTAAAAAAGTAAAATATGCACATATTCCGACTTTTTTGATATGCATTAGGAAGCTGACATATTTGTTACGACTATTTTTCGTAGTTTACCTATTTTACGAAATAATCGCCGAGTGAAATATGGCTTCTATAAATAGTAATATTCGGCGATCTGGTCGTTCACGTGTGCGGATAACCGAACCAGGGGTTACACTTTTAATTACTAAAAAAGATCGAACTTTATTTCGATTCGAAAGTGATGATGCAAATAAATCTTGGAAGCCAAATGCAGTTTGTTCGACTTGTGCAAATACATTGTGTGCAAATACGTTATTGACCAGTAATATGGCATGAACAAGTCACGCTATGATATTTACTTTTAAAACTAGAAAGTCTGTGGTTTATCCAAATATTGAATCGTTTCGAAACCAGTGTCTCGTGATCCAATCACGTGTCCGATCCCAGTTCCACCAGAACAATATCCGTTGGACGTGAATGAACCATCAGAAAGTGATAGTTTACCTGCTTTAGAAACTAATTCTGACTCGGATTATATACCGGTGAATGATGGTGTTCACTTAATTAACCTTTCAGATCTAATACGTGATCTCGCTCTTACCAAAGGACAAGTGGAATTACTCGGTTCGCGACTCAAAGAATGGAATCTTTTAGCGCCCAATACTTTGATATCTAAATTTCGTCATAGACACAGAGAACTTGTTCAATACTTTGAGATGGATGATGACATTTGCTATTGCAAAATTCCAGTCGCCTACTCTGTTCATATGAAAGAAACTTATGACAATATGGCTATACTTTTGGCAAAAATAAAGTACAATGACTACCAATGGCGGATTTGTGGAGACCTAAAGGTCATTGCAATTCTCACGGGCATGCAGACTGGGTATACTAAATTTTGTTGCTTCCTATGTGAATGGGACAGGCGCAACAGACAGGAACATTATGCAAGAAAGGTGTGGCCTATCAGGGATCGTATGCAGCTCGGGCATAAAAATGTAATACACGAGCCATTAGTTAACAAAGACAGCATCATTTTAACACCGTTACATATAAAGTTGGGGCTCATGAACAATTTCGTAAAAGCATTAGATAAAATGAGCAAAGCTTTCACTTATCTTCGAGAAAAGTTTCCGCAAGTTAGCGATGCAAAGATAAAGGAAGGTATCTTTGTAGGACCTCATATTAGGAAAGGTATTGCAGACAAACAATTCGAGAACTTGTTACATGGTAGTGAACTTCACGCATGGATGGCATTCAAATCGATCGTCGATAACTTTCTGGGAAATCACAAATCTGTCGACTATGTGCATATTGTTAAGCAGTGCATAGATGCATACAGAATTATGGGCTGTAACATGTCCCTCAAAATCCATTTGCTCGATTTACATCTTGACTTTTTCCCTGACAACCTTGGCGAAGTCAGCGATGAACATGGAGAACGATTCCATCAAGATATCGCCGTAATGGAGTCACGTTATCAAGGACGGTGGAGTGTGACCATGCTTGCCGATTATTGTTGGATGTTTCATCGCGATGTACCACATGCCATTCACCGACGAAAGTCGACTGCAAAGAAATTCAAGCCTACATAATTGTTATACTTCTTGTACGAATGATGTTATAATACTGTATGCGTTGTTAAAAAACTTCAATTGCGTATTTCTCGAGATTCCGACCTGATAGAGAAAAACGGTTTGCAGATTTAAAAACAGCGCATTAAAATTGACCAGAAAAACATAGAAATGTTAGAGAAAGAAAAAAAAAATTTTTTTTTGTTAGCCAGTGTAATTAAAATAATAAAATTAAGTATTTATAACGTTGGTTTGGGCATGCCTGCAGAATGGGAGAAGATCGGCTACCACGACACGTATGAGAAACTAAGAGTCAGGAATCCAGACCTACAGGACGACCCAGAATCCGCTGGGATGACAACATTGGACAATCTCTGAAGGACCGAGGACTATATTGGAACCAGGCAAGGAAGAAGACAGCCGATATGATAGTATGGCGCTCTCTCTGGCAAACCTCTACACCCCAGGGTATAGTAATATCCTCATTCATCATTTCCCTTTTCGCTCCATATGGAGCATGGAACCACTACTTCAGCTGGTCCACCTCAGCTGGTCCACCTCAGCTGGTCCACCTTGTGAGAATCTCGCAGATAGTTGAATGCTAGTATTATCTTTTCCAGCAGTCTGGAAACAGTTGGGGGTCGTCCACATATGACGTCACGCAGTTTTTAAAAAAAAAGGGGGGGGGGTAAATTCTGTGACGACGGGGGTACGGGGGTTTGGAAAACCTGTGACGTCACACTCGCTTCTTTCATAAATGATGTTAATACTTTTGCCCGCAATAGTTAACTTTTATCCGCACAAGTTAACTTTTATCAGCAATTGTTAACCTGTATCCATAATAGTTAACTTTTATCCACAATAATTAACTTTTATGCGTAATAGTTAACAACTCCATCGTGGACGACTTATATTATGATCTTAGCTGAAACAGTAGTTAATTGTTATAACCTTTAACTGTTTAAAAATATTTGTAATTACTATGTATCATTTTTAAATAATGTAATACACACCTTAAAAAACAAAAAGCAGACTAAATAAACTGTACTGTATAAAATTAGATTTTTGTTTTAACAAAGTAAGACGATATCACCATCGCTACAACAGTCTGATGAGATAAAAGACACAAACGTTTAACTAATTGAATCAACTGTGTGCGTGCTTGCTTGTGTGGATGGGTGGGTGGTGGATAAAATGCAAATTCTTTTATTTGAGTACTGGAAAGCTTGGACATTGTCTCGTGCTGAGACGCAGCACATGACAGGGAAAATCTTTTGTAAAAGCCAGATTAATGAAACACTGTTTTACTTAAAAGATTATTTTGTCTGCACTAGTTAACGCACATTAAACAAATTTGCCAGCGAGCTGACTGTTCTGTACATAACCGTATCAAATGCAAGACGAACGCAAATACATAATGAGAGGTCACAGTGGGCCTGAAAATACACAAGGAGAAAACAAAGATGATGAGAGTAAGTGCAGGAAACGATAACAATACTGCACTTGAATAAGCATCACTAAAAGATGTAGAATCATATATAGACAGTTTGATGATATAACATTCTAATGGTGAACATCGAGTGTCTGTTCAAATCTAGCACACAAGACAAATATTTCAGTGAAATACGAAGAAAGAAAAACCAGTAAGATCAGGCGAAGATAAATAGTTAAAAAAAGAAGAAGAAGAAGAACACTAAGAACAGAAATATCAGAAGGCGGATTAACGAAAAAATATTAGAAAGAAGAATGAAGAAAACGACGATTAAAAAATACAGACAGTTTGAGGAACAGACAATGATATCAAAATAAGAATGTTGAAGGCTAGAGGAGCTTCCATTGGATTGAAAAATATATGGTGATAAAAAAAGTCAAGTCGAACATAAAATTCAGAATCTTCAATTCAAATGTCAAGTTAGTCCTATGGTATGGCTCTGAACATGGAGGACAAAAAAAAAAACAAAAACAACCATCAGAAAGCCTCAGACTTTCATAAATGGGTAAAAAGAAAAAGGTAATCTTTTTAACAGATATTGCCCTAAGGGAGTGTAGTGTTAGAGACTTCACAATACTAGGTTGAGCTTCGAGAGGTAGGGTAACCAGTTCCCCTCCTGGCTGCCTTTACCTTTCCTAACCCAAAAAAACAGAGTCAGGTATTCATTTACAACTTGGTAGACCGTAGCGTGACACTACCATGTTTCCAACCCGCTACCTTTGCCGCGAGACAGCGCTCTAACCACGGAAGCTCTCATGAATGGGTGCTTGTCTAAAATGGAAGGATTGTAGTGGTATGACAAGACCATTACTATAGAACTAATGGTACGAATCAGACAAGTGCCAGAAGAACAAGACAATCGAAGAAGATGCTGAAGATGGATTAGACTCACATTGAGCAAACTTGCTCATAGCTTTACTTGGCAGTCCTTGTTCTGGAATCGTCAGGGTAAGAAAGAAAGAGGAAGAACAAGGAATAGAGAAGAGAACTGAAGACAGATATAAAGAGCATGAAGAAGGTATGGAAAGACGTTAAGCTGATGGCACAGGGCAGGAAGTCTTGACATAAAGGATGTGCTCCGTTGGGAGTTGAAATATGATGATGATGATGATGATGATGATGCTTACATTCTGTTACGTTGTTTCTTTTCAATATTACAAAACAAAAACAAAAAATAAAAGGAGAAAAAAGAGGGGGGGGGGCGGGGGTTAAAAATTACATGACGTCGTATGTGGACAACCCCTTCTCATTTCAGCTGTAATTTAGTTGTACTATGAATCACAATGTTTCTTGGTAGAAATGTTCACAAACTCTTTCAAATCATGGTGAAACATGACCTGACCTTACTTATCATTACAACCGAAGTCGCGCACGCCCTTGTCGTGAGTTTGTCTGCTTCACAACATGGCTTCTGTATAATCCTCAGTAACTCTGACGAAAACCGCGCGCCATACATTGTAGAAATTGTATGATACACTAGCCAATGGAAAGACTTCCGTATTCGTGTGTTTACTACAGCCTTGGACAGGCAAAATGGCCAGTCTTCATTTGTGCAACCGAGTGAAGGATGCAAATTAATTACATAAGTAGGAAAGAAGTACCACTTGGAAGAGGTCTCTAATTCTACAACAGGAATGTTACTTTAGAGGTAGGTGTAAAGACTTCCACGAAAAGTAGTTTATTAAGAGAGATATATTGAGTGGAAAGACTTCGACACATCGGGTTAGTCCCTAATTTAGGTATTTAAAATATGCATAGAATAAAATGCACTTAGGAGACTAAAAGATTTTTAGCTAGGAAGATAAAGATTAATTCAGGGTATAATTTAAGCCTTAGATGAATAAAATCGCTCCAGAAATAAGAAAGATAAGGGGGAAACTAGTTTTTCATAATTGAACAGAGACAAAATATGCCTCATTTTGGGATTCGCAATACCCCGTTAGCCTCCTGCTTTCCGATACGCCGGATGTGCTAGTATAAATAGACCTTGCCCTTGCTAAATTGGGGTCATAAGATTTGAAAAACACAGCGAGCAGAAAGAAGCGGTAACTTGTAAATGAAGAATGCCTTTGCCAGTTGTACCGGAGAGCAGATCAAGTTTGCCATTAACAGCTCGTCTGTGTGTGCCTGAGGGTAAGATATATATATATATATATATATATATATATATATATATATATATATATATATATATATATATATATATATATATATATATATATATATATATATATAATCTGATTTGCTATTGATTCACTACAGTGTGTTGGTAAGTGTGTAGACGTGTTTCAGCAACTATTGTGTAATTTCTGAAGGACTTACCCGCTTGTGTACATTCAAATTAAATTGAGAATGATAGCAGAATTGTGTCTGTAGGTTTGGAACAGCTTTTAAAGAAATATTTCTTGAGGAAATGGGACACATGCCTGGAATATAAGAAAGAAGGACAGAAATTGTTTTAATGTATGGATCAAGGTATTACTTAGTATTTTATACTAGACCAAATCATTGTATGGAGGCGGATCATGGACAGATGGATCTAACTAAGGTTTTAAAAGGAAAGTGTAGTCACGGTGAACTGGATGTGGGTAGTGCTGGTATATATATATATATATATATATATATATATATATATATATATATATATATATATATATATATATATATATATATATATATATATATATATATATATATATATTGTCCTGTGCATTTGCTAGCACATTATCTGACACTGTCTATCGTCCCCATCTTGTGTAATAATGGAATAGTGATGGACCATATAGGGGTTACGTTTATTTTTCTTTCAGGTTCTATCCTGACAACCACAAAACAAAACTTTATAGAGTCATCCACCTCTGCTGGACTCTGTGGTGCAAGTGCCCTTGTGGTTAACAGGGCCAGATACCCACTTTCCACCGCCTGGAGAAATTCAAAATACGTGTTCGTCCATGGCAGGAGAGTGACAGATCTCTAAACACAAGATAAGTGGCAAAACAAAGCCACTGATCAGCGTATCCAGATTATACCCCTATACTAAAAGACAAGATGCAAATAAACATACAGTGAATGATGAAAAGTGTGGACATAAATTTACACATTACTAGCTTCACAGTTAAGAAATGGTGACAAAACTCATTAGTATCATATCAATGTTCTTTAAAAGGAGATAATTAATCCAGTTGATAACCTTCAACAATTGAATGACTTTTGATATTGTTAATTATTTTCAATGTTTATTGATTTATTGTTGTAAATAAATTTGATTTCATTTCAAACTTTCCAGACCGAAAAGAGAAACGGTATAGGCTAAATAAATTGTAAATATTTACCAGCAGACTTACTTACTTATTAAAGTTGAGTTTATGTTCTTGTTGGAAATAATTTTGTTAATATCCCCTAGCAGAGTCAACAATAATAATAATACTACAATAATCAAGGGAGGATCTTGAGAGGGAGCCCATAGGGATCCAGGATAATATACTAACATCATACCTGGAAACTTATACAGCTTGACCCTACCTTTGATATCCATACACCCTTACTCTTTTCAGAGAAGGGGGTATTACTTATAAGACCAGACTCTTATCTGGCACTATCCTGGTGTCACCTGATACAACTTTGTGTCCAGGATATATTATATTTTAATAACATCTCAACCCTCTCGCGACAGCCCTGATCAAATTTGTAAATCAGATAATTGGTTGCTACTGCTAAGTTATTTATGTCGATTACTCCTTTTCTGAGAAAGCCGCGGTAAGCTTCTTATTTCCCTTTGCCCTTAAGTGGAGGGAGGATAAACAAATATCAAAGAATTACTTACAGGGGTGGACTGACAGTCATCGGGGCCCCAGGACATTAGGGGTCATGGGCCCAAGATTATCAATTCCACATGAATTAGATTAGAGTAGGAGTTAGGGAGCGTGAACCCATCTATTGCTGTGGTCCCTTCGGTAGTGCCTTAAACGCCCAACGCTGGGTGCGCCCCTGTTAAAATAGCTACCCATTTAGCGTCAAGTGAGCAGAATATAAACGGTACAAATAATTCAGTTTTTTTTCCCAAAATGACTGGACCTAAGCAAAATTCCCGGTTAGCACTTACTTTTTAAAAATGTTACGCCACTGTGTAGTAAGGCTGTCAGTGTTCATGTTTCATCTACTTGCAATATAGCGAACTATGTACATGGCTTCTTCCGAGACTGGTTTTTAAATGGTTGCGTGTTTAGAGTAGGCCTGGAATGGTATGGCACGATCACTATTGTGGAACTAATGGTGAGCACCAGACAAACACCAGTGGCGCAAACATTGAGAAAAAGACGCAGCGTTGGATAGGACTCACATTAAGAAAACCAGTTCATAGCCTTACGAGGCGCAGTCCCTGTTCTGAATTCCTTAGATTATGATAAATAGATTGAGGCAAAATGAACGCGTGGAGAAGAGTAATGGAGACAGACATTTAAGGGATCGACAGCCTTAAATGGATGGCGTAGGACAGAAGGGCTTGGCATGATCATGTTTATAACCTATGATCCACAGGGGACAGAAAGATGTTGATAAGTATGATGGATACGCCTATAATCAGTTTACTCACAAGAATTCTACAACAATAATATATTTTTAGCTGAAATCAATACTGCCATTACAGGAAGCTCGGTCCATGTCGACTATAGGAGAGAGATCAGGAAAATTAAAAACCACTGTAATTCATTTTTTTGTTAAATCAAATTTTGCCGTTCAACCTAGTCGGTTATATTAGGTCGCATGTCCAAATATAAAAGACCTTTACGTCTGGTGAAATAATATCCATACTGTAATTCATGTAAATGTCTCAAACAGTGTAGGTTGTGGCTTTTGAATATAACATTCTAAAGGTGAACATCGAGTGTCTGTTCGAATCTAGCAAACAAGACAAATATTTCAGTGAAATACGAAGAAAGAAAAACCAGTAAGATCAGGCGAAGATGAATAGTTAAAAAAAGAAGAAGAACACTAAGAAAAGAAATATCAGAAGGCGGATTAACGAAAAATATAAGAAGGAAGAATGAAGAAAACGACGAATAAAAAATGATAAAAAGAGAAAGAATTAATAAGAAAAGCAGTCAAGAAACGAAACCGAACAAGAATGATTATGATAAAACAGCGAAAAAGAAATAATTTGGACAAACAAAGAAGGAAAGATCGGGAAAGGGAAAGATAGACAAGTAAAAATGAAGAGAAAAGAGCGAAAATAATAACGATGAACCTACCCGGTGTTGTAAGAGAACACCAATTAAAATAGTGGAGAACTGTGAGAAAAAGGGAAAAATGGATACCCAGTAAGGTCTGCTAACAAAACTGTGATGAAAAAAGCGGATATAATAACAGAGAACTCACAAGGAAATGAGAAGCTGTGACCGGAAGCTGAAGTTAAAGAGATTTGCACGTCAAGTCATTAATAGCTCAGATCCGCGGTTCATAGTTCTCGACCTGTTACTTACACCGCATTCATCTTTCTTTACCGATGTCTGGCTGAAGAAAACACGTAAATGTCATATACAAAGTGTACAGAAAAAAATAAAACGTATCTTTTAAAAAGCATCTTCTTTTCAGTAGTCAATCATGTGTCTCGAACCCATAGGTCGTTATTGTAATTTAATAAGTTTTTTGTTTTTTTAAGATTTCAGGTAAGACATTTTTCAGATTTAAGCATTTTCTCAATGTATCTGAGGTTTGCGCGTTGTATTTGTCCACCCCGCAAAGACAAGAATGAGTGACTAGTGATGAATGCCTGGTTTCATCAGCCACAAAGTGTTTCTTGATGTTAATAATGTACGAGTATATTAAAATCTTTGAAGCTCGAAATATCTATGTTCCACTCATCGTTGAGAGCTGAACTTTGCATGCAGCTTCCTTACTTGATATATTTTAATCTACAAAGTGTTGGCCGGAGTTGACCCCAGCAAACGTTATGTAATAACTAAAACAATGTTTTATAGGAGGAAGTAACTCCATTACGTAAGGGTTTTAAGTTAGGGAAATAATGTTCCTCGAATATATATTGTGTTTGTATTTACAGGGGCAGCGTCGGATGGTGAATAGTGATGTAAATTAATATGAAATTAATATGAAACAAATATAAAGGTATGTTATCAGGCACTCGCAGGAAATAAAGAAGTAGAACACCAGACAACAGAAAAACAACAGACATGAGTGGCTTACCCAGGATTTGAACACTGGACCTTCCGTGCGACAACCCCGCCTAGCCATGCAAGCGAATCACACTATCCGCTCTGCCATCTACGCATCATCAAAAAAATGATGTTTCAATGGCAGGTCAATAGTGCGAACCACAATACACGACACCAGAAGTCCTCCATGGGCAGTTCAGCCTATTAATGACGCAATCACTTCTGTTGTATTTCTATCAAGCAGTATAGGCCGAATCCAACAAGACCCTTAGGACCTTAATACTGTGTCCAGTAAATGATAGTAGACTAGAACAGTGAGAACAGGATAGTGGGTAGGCTTGGTATTGTACAAACATTTATTACAAATAAGGGAGGGAAACCTGAGGCCTGTAAACAGTAAATTAATATGAAATTAATATGAAACAAATATAAAGGTATGT
The DNA here is from genome assembly GCA_024509875.1 of Oreohelix idahoensis. Classification (NCBI taxonomy): domain Eukaryota; kingdom Metazoa; phylum Mollusca; class Gastropoda; order Stylommatophora; family Oreohelicidae; genus Oreohelix; species Oreohelix idahoensis. The sequence continues at coordinate 59,128 of JAMPIV010007822.1, read as the reverse complement.
TATCAGGCACTCGCAGGAAATAAAGAAGTAGAACACCAGACAACAGAAAAACAACAGACATGAGTGGCTTACCCAGGATTTGAACACTGGACCTTCCGTGCGACAACCCCGCCTAGCCATGCAAGCGAATCACACTATCCGCTCTGCCATCTACGCATCATCAAAAAATGATGTTTCAATGGCAGGTCAATAGTGCGAACCACAATAAACGACACCAGAAGTCCTCCATGGGCAGTTCAGCCTATTAATGACGCAATCACTTCTGTTGTATTTCTATCAAGCAGTATAGGCCGAATCCAACAAGACCCTTAGGACCTTAATACTGTGTCCAGTAAATGATAGTAGACTAGAACAGTGAGAACAGGATAGTGGGTAGGTTTGGTATTGTACAAACATTTATTACAAATAAGGGAGGGAAACCTGAGGCCTGTAAACAGTAAATTAATATGAAATTAATATGAAACAAATATAAAGGTATGTTATCAGGCACTCGCAGGAAATAAAGAAGTAGAACACCAGACAACAGAAAAACAACAGACATGAGTGGCTTACCCAGGATTTGAACACTGGACCTTCCGTGCGACAACCCCGCCTAGCCATGCAAGCGAATCACACTATCCGCTCTGCCATCTACGCATCATCAAAAAATGATGTTTCAATGGCAGGTCAATAGTGCGAACCACAATACACGACACCAGAAGTCCTCCATGGGCAGTTCAGCCTATTAATGATACAACAGAAGTGATTGCGTCATTAATAGGCTGAACTGCCCATGGAGGACTTCTGGTGTCGTGTATTGTGGTTCGCACTATTGACCTGCCATTGAAACATCATTTTTTGATGATGCGTAGATGGCAGAGCGGATAGTGTGATTCGCTTGCATGGCTAGGCGGGGTTGTCGCACGGAAGGTCCAGTGTTCAAATCCTGGGTAAGCCACTCATGTCTGTTGTTTTTCTGTTGTCTGGTGTTCTACTTCTTTATTTCCTGCGAGTGCCTGATAACATACCTTTATATTTGTTTCATATTAATTTCATATTAATTTACTGTTTACAGGCCTCAGGTTTCCCTCCCTTATTTGTAATAAATGTTTGTACAATACCAAACCTACCCACTATCCTGTTCTCACTGTTCTAGTCTACTATCATTTACTGGACACAGTATTAAGGTCCTAAGGGTCTTGTTGGATTCGGCCTATACTGCTTGATAGTAATACAACAGAAGTGATTGCGTCATTAATAGGCTGAACTGCCCATGGAGGACTTCTGGTGTCGTGTATTGTGGTTCGCACTATTGACCTGCCATTGAAACATCATTTTTTGATGATGCGTAGATGGCAGAGCGGATAGTGTGATTCGCTTGCATGGCTAGGCGGGGTTGTCGCACGGAAGGTCCAGTGTTCAAATCCTGGGTAAGCCACTCATGTCTGTTGTTTTTCTGTTGTCTGGTGTTCTACTTCTTTATTTAGGTTTCCCTCCCTTATTTGTAATGAATAGTGATGTACTGATTAAAGCAGTCTGTCATCACCGGTGTCAATACCTTGTCGAGGTATGGCGGCTTGCGTACCCTGATTACCCCCAGAGCTATGCCAGCGGGAGTTTTACTCCTGGAAGGTTCTACCAAGCTGGACAGGTTTCCGTGGGCAGGGGTCAGACTAAAGCAGACACCCTGGTCCTCCAGGTTGGGGGTTTTAGCATAGGGCTGACAACCCTGTCTATGTAAGAAAAAAATTGAAGTTACGGAAACAACAACGAATACACAAACTTTCCTGCGGGACGGACATCCGGAGTCTGAGGCTCGTATGACTGTCAGTGGTGAAAGCCGAAAGGAAGCCACTGACATGAGAACGGACGTCCTGACCGCAAAACATGATACAAGAATAGGATTTTGGAATGTCAGGACAATGAATGAGACGGGTAAACTAAAACAGGTCACGGCAGAAATGAGAAACTATAGGTTACACATCCTGGGGATAAGTGAGAGCAGATGGACAGGGGCAGGAAAAGTTAAAACAGCAACAGGAGAAACAGTACTTTACTCTGGAAGAGAGGATGGACAGCACAATGAAGGTGTGGCCATTATTCTACAGAAAGGAATAGAAAGGACATTACTGGAATGGAAACCCATCAACAACAGACTGATAAGATTAAGATTGAGAGGTAGATTCACCAATACTACAATAATACAATGCTACGCACCAACGAATGACAGCGATGAAGAGGTCAAGGATGAATTCTATCAACAACTGCAGAAAGAAATGGAAGACACGCCTAGATATGATCTTATTATACTAATGGGAGACCTCAATGCGAAAGCTGGTACACACAATACATATAATGAAAGAGTAATGGGGAAATGCGGCAGCGGAACAGCAAACGAAAATGGGGATAAATTAATAAGTTTCTGTAGTATTAACAACCTGGTCATTGGATCATTGGAAGAACACTTTTCCCACATAAAGAAATTCACAAATTAACATGGGAATCACCAAATGGTCGGGACAGAAACCAGATAGACCACATCATGATTAACGGTAGATGGAGACATGCATTACAAGATGTGAAGGTAAGAAGAGGTGCAGATGTGGGAAGTGATCACCATTTAGTAGTAGCAAAACTGAAAGTGAAACTAAGAAGGGCTGGACCAACTGTAACTACACAGAAAAGGTTTGACATCAGCAAATTGAAGGACCCCCTTACCAGAAAAGCTTTTGCGACTGACATAAAGAAACGATATCAATTTGCCAAAAGTCAGGAAAAGACATTGACTGATGATATAGACCAGAAATTCAACACCATTTCAACAATATATAAGGAAAGCAGCAAATCATGCTTGGGATTCCAGGAAAGGAAGAAGCAAGACTGGATAACACCAGAAACATTAAACACCATAACACTGAGAAAGGAAATGAAAAGAAAGAAAACAGAAGCGAAGTCCCCCAGGTTAAAGCAACTATATAGCGAACAGTACAGTCAGCTGGACAAGGAAGTTAAACGCCAAACCCGAGCCAACAAAAGGAATTTCCTAGACGATCTTGCAAGACAGGCAGAAGAGGCAGCACTGAGAAATGAACAAAGCACAGTATACAAAATAACTAAATTCATCAGCGGAAAACGAGGTGCAAACAATATTACATTAGTAAGAAATAAGCAAGGAAATCTCATCACGACAGCAGAGGGATAGGAAACAAGATGGGCAGAGCACTTCAGAGAAACTCTGAACAAGGAACCACCAGAGACACAATTGAATGTTCCTGAGGCTGAAAACGATCTAGATGTAAATACAGACATTCCACGAAAAGAAGAAATCATCACAGCAATCAAAGGGTTAAAGAACGGAAAAGCTCCTGGCCATGATAACTTAAATGCAGAGCTATTTAAGACAGACCCTGAGCTAGCAGCAGAACTATTAGAACCACTATTTGCACAAGTCTGGAAAACGGGGACAACACCATCAGAATGGAACAAAGAAATAATTGTCAAATTGCCCAAGAAGGGAGATCTTGCAGACTGCAATAATTGGAGAGGAATCACTCTTCTCTCAGTTCCCAGCAAAGTACTAGGCAGGATAATTATACAGAGAATTTCAAAAGCAGAAGTCCACAAACTGAGGAAAGAACAAGCAGGATTTAGAAAGAACAGAAGATGTGTAGATCATATATTCACTCTCAGGAACATTATAGAGCAGTGCTCAAAATGGCAAAGACAGCTGTACATTAATTTCGTTGATTTTTAAAAGGCTTTTGACAGCATACATAGGGACAGTTTATGGAAAATACTGAGGGCTTATGGAATTCCAAGCTGCATAGTGTCAATCATAAAAAGCCTCTATGCCAACTTTACGTGTAGTGCTGGGCAGTGCAACCTAACCTTTGAGGTGAAGACAGGAGTACGACAGGGATGCCCCTTATCAACCACTCTATTTTTAACAGTCATGGATTGGGTGATGCGCCAGACAACAGAGGGCAGTTCAAGAGGAATAAGATGGACTAAATTTTCTACATTGGAAGATCTGGAATATGCAGATGACATTGCACTACTAGCACATTCACATCAACACATCCAGGAAAAAACGGATAGACTTAATAAGTTTAGCCAGCAGGTGGGCTTGAACATCAATTTAAAGAAGTCTGAGGTCATGACGCTCAATGTGAGCAGCCCTGAGCCCATATCAGTAAGGAATCAGCAACTGGTACAGACAGATGCCTTCACATACCTAGGATGCATAGTAACACCAGACGGCGGGGCAGGCAAAGACATCAGCATCAGAATGAATAAGGCAAGAACAGCCTTTTTTAGCCTAAACAACATCTGGAAGTCCTCTCAATACAGCACAAGCACAAAATTAAGATTATATCAGAGCTGTGTGCTTTCTGTGCTTCTCTATGGTGCGGAATGCTGGAGAGTTACAGAGAAGGAAATGTCGAAATTGTCCTCTTTTCACACAACATGCATAAGAAAAATTCACCGAATCTTTTGGCCGAATACCATCACCAAGCAAGATCTGCTTACTCGGAGCAAGCAAGAGGACATGCACACCATCACAGCTGGCAGACGCTGGAGCTGGGTTGGCCATGTCCTCAGAAGAGACCCCGATGCCATCACAAGAACAGCTATGCTTTGGACCCCTGAAGAAAAACGAAAGAGAGGCCGACCAAAAACAACCTGGCGGAGAACTGTGGAGGCTGAGATGCAAAGAATGAACCAGAGTTGGGGCACTGTACGAAGGATGACCGCCGACCGAGCAAAGTGGAATCAATTTGTTGTTGCCCTACAAGACGCCACTAGGCGTGATAGTCACTGACTGCTTTGACGGTCGGCGGCTAAGGATCAAAGAAGAAGATTAAAGCAGTATGTTTTATTAAACAGAAAAGTCAGCCAGTTTGATTCCTTTGAGAAACATGTAGTAATGACTAACTTTTTGGTGAGCTTTACGCTAGCTGTTTAAACTTGTCAAAGTATATTTTATTCAAAAATGAATTTTACTGCGCAGAAGTGTAAGCCGTCCAGAATTTTCAATGCCATAATTCCCGCCGTAAGTACATCGGTCGGTCGGTCGGTCAGTCACATTTTGCACACCGTCATTTGCGCATTTTTTTCTATTTTCGTGAGAGAACATTAACTTTCAACCATAGCTAAGGGGGTGCAACTGTGGTTGAAAGTTAGACAATACGTGTATTGTTTCTCCTTATATTTACTCTCCCGAAAATAGAAAAAAGTGCGCAAATGAAGTTGTGCATGAACAGTTTGATTATGGAAAGAAGCCAACAACACGATTGATAAACAGTACATGAATTGGAGTTTCGTCAAACTTCAAACGTTGTTCTCAGAAGCAGTAAGTCGACCAGGGCAAGATTTTAAAAGATGCACGAACAATTACGAGACATGTTGTCATATAAGCAATGTTAGTTATTTAGTCAATTTACGGTCCATTAGATCATTATCACCGCTCCACATGTCATTTAGGTAAGGTTACTCCATGCCTTTATATTTAATACATCCATATTATTTTCACTACAAATATCTAATGACGGTCGCCTGCAACGAAATGACCACAGTAGTGATAGTACCGTCTGTAATACATGTAACAGAAACAACACACTATAATTAATAACCTGTCAATGTTGACGGGTTATTGCTAGTGATTAAAATAAAGCTGCGACTTAAAAATAAGTATGAACCGTTTTTAAAAAAAAATGAACAGTTACGGACAGAAAGCATGGAACAGTACAGAAGAGAAAACCCAGAAGAAAAAGTAGCCGCAAAATGGGAATGTTTAAAAATAAGCATACAATCAGCAAATGCAAATTTACCTAAAAAAAAGAGCCTAAGAAAAATCAAATTTGGATGACAGATGACATCTTGAATAAAATGGCAGAAAGAAAGAGAGCAAAAAACTCTCCAGAATATACAACAATAGACAATGACAAACGTACTAAGGGTAGAAAACCAGAAGAACGGTAAATAGAAACAGAATGCAAGGAAATAGAAGACTTGGAAGCAAAGCACATGACAAGAGATATGCATGAAGAAATAAAGAAATTATCAAATTTCCCCAAGGAGGAAGCTGTATCAAGAACAGAAATGGTGTAATCTTACTTGTAAGAAAAACAAATCAAACAGATGGGCAGAGTACAGTAAATCTGGAGTTCCCCTGGGGATCATTGTCACGAAGTGGACTTAAGTTAGAGTGTGTCCAGTGTATAGACAAGACCATAGTATGAGATAGACTGAGAAGGTAGATTTAGATGTGAAAATTATAGTGAATGTGGACAGATGAGCCTATTGGCCCGAGAGATGAGAACCGAGATTGACTCTCCCTCGCCACTTGGGACTACTATAATAGCTATAGTCTCACCACCTCTTACTGCCAATAAAGGAGATAAGGTATAAATCAGGACCACAGACACCACTATACAGACAACATATAGGTACCGTATAGTTAGCTATAAATTAGAGAACCTGATCCAGTGGACATTTATATAGTTTCATTTTTTTTTTTAAATCAACATAATCAAATCACATAGAAACAAAATCAGTAATATGCAATGTTGCACAGACCTAAATACAAGAAAGACAATTAAATTGGTAGATACTAGAAAACAACCACTTTCACTCCTTCTTTCACCCTGCTGGGGAAATGGGTGGGGCCATCAACTTTAGCCACCACTCCCTACTACAATCTATTTCCTACTGTCACTGTCCTGCTGACACTGCCTAAACTATTGTCTACACACACACACAGCTTCCAGGCTCTTTAGGCGATATACATGCCGTTAATTTAACACCACTGGACTGCTACCCTAGTAGACTTAGATTACAACTATGGCTCAGAGTCTATCCATCTAATGGATAATAAAGACCCTACTGGTCCTGTCTATTTTCTTCCTCCTCTCTCTCTTTCTCTCTCTCTCTCTCTCTTTCTCTCTCTCTCTCTCTCTCTCTCGGCCCTCTTCTATTTACCGTATACATTAATGATCTTCCTCTATATTTCAAACACTCATCATGTGACCTTTTTGCCGATGACTGTACTGTCTATACTAGTGATAAATGTTGCACCACACTAGAACAATCTTTACAAAACGATACACATAATCTTATTACGTGGAGCAACGAGAATCGCATGCAAATAAATATTAGTAAAACAAAATGTATGTTAATATCAACCAGACAAAAACTACAAAACTTGCAGAAAACAACACTTCAGCTCTTCATTGGAACATCACTAATTGAAAACGTAAATGAACACAGAACTCTAGGTATCACTGTTGACCAACACCTAAGTTGGAACTCACATGTACATGCACTCACAAAGCAAACAGCACAAAAAAGTTTACCAATTAGCCAAAATTAAACATTTCCTGGATGCAGAGGCAAGGAAAATGTTCTACATATCTCATATACAAACGCATCTAGACTATTGTTCCACAATCTGGGATGGTTGTTCTGTCTCCAACACAAGAAGGCTCCACTCGCTTCAAAAACGCGCAATGCGCCTTGTTGCTGATAAACACCAATCACATTGTATAGATTTATATAATTATCTTCAAATATTACCCCTCAGGAAGCGCTTCCTCTTTAACAAAGGGAAATTTATTCACAAAATCCTGTCACAGAATGCTCCAAAGTATCTTTGGCCGCTTTTAAAATACAATGACAGACGTAGTCAGCGCTTAAATAAATTACAGGTACCCAAGCCCAGGCTTGACCTATTTAAAACTAGTTTGGCTTACTCAGCTGCTCATCTTTGGAACAATCTTCCCATTGACCTGAAAAACACGCACAGTCCTTACTCATACAATCGTATACTATTCAAATACTTTATGAGTGCTGATTATATGCCACCCTAACTGATTGTGTTGTACTTTTATCTAATATACTGTATGGAGGCTCTGATGATCTAGTTTTCATTACAATATACTTATTCTTAATATTATATTCTTAATAACTTATATTCTTAATTTTATGATCAGGTACTGTTAATGTATGCTGTTATACTTCCTTGTAATGTTGCACTGTCCTTAAATTAATACTTTCAGTACGCTGGAGAATGTTGAGTAACAGTAATAAAAGATGAGCAAGAGGATGGAAGAATGCAAGAGGGGACTGTGTCCGATTTTCAACCCTTGGCAAATTAATTTCTTTCGTATATGTCTATCTAACTATCTACCTAGTCTGATTCTGGTCTTGAGTTTGGGACGCAAAGGAAATGGAAAGGAAAATGGAAAGTAACTGTCTACCCACCTCATCTTGATGAACCTAAAAAAAAAAAAAAGGTCCCTGAGTCATTCAGTTGAACACCGTATGAACATTTTACAAGTTCTCATAACATACCTCTGAATATGTCTCAAATCCCTAATTTACAGTACTTCGTTCTCTCCGCCTGGTCTCAGTGTCTCTCTAACACTCGACGTCTGCTGATGTGGCGTCTCCGTTACGCCTCTTCTCTTGATAACGTTCAGAACCAGAAATGATACCCCTGTCTCCTGCTTCTGATTTCTGCACTGATGACTTGGGTTTCAAGCTCGAGGCACTTGAATAACCCGTAGAAGCTTCACGGCTGCCGACCGACCTCTTACTTGCCCCGTTAACCCGCTCAAGGTTTAGGGACAAACAGCTTGATTATGGCTGTATAAAACTGTAGACCAATCTCCCAGCCACGTGCTGTTGTCTTAGTGGTATAATGAGCTATGAGCTCTGGATTAAAAGACAAATCCTGTTCCCAGCTCAAGATTGTCTTCGCTACCTGGGGAGCATATGGTATTTCTTGCACTTTTTCTGATCTCTCGAGCTATATGCTCCTGAGATGACAACTTGCTGTTGTAAAGGACAGAGGCTGGTTGCCCCTCCAACAGACCGTGAAAACTCGCTGTGGAACAAACAACACAACACAACACGTCAAAAGTTACCACAAGTCAAACACTAAACTCCCTTCTCCCTTTAAATCAATTACAGCTCCCCTTCTCTATTCCCGCTATGCACAACGATACACAATATTTATGCCCCAAAAGGTCAACCTCCCAGGCAATCTCCTCTCTCTCTCCCGTTTCCAAAGTAAACATCGGCTGACCCAGATCTTTTTGTTCTTCATGACTAGCCACGTGTCACAACAATTTTTCACTGAGGACATACCTGTCCGAAAATACTTGGGCTACTTTTCTCCCTGACCCTAGGTGTACATTTATCAATACAAAATTAAATCTAGGCAGGCTGAAACCCGTCTCAGAAAACACTTCCCTTATCAAAATAAAATCTACATCTCTAGAAAATAAAAGGAAAATCCCATAATAGAAATATAGATTACATCTCGTGTCTTCTGACTATACAACAATAAAAATGCACAATAAATAACACGCCAAAATTATGCTAGCGTATTTAAACTGCAATTAAACTATAAACAATCGAGGTTATCAATGTATCCCCCTGTAGTTAAATACACGTGTTCCTGTGTTCAACATAATGTTAACTTCACCCTTCTCTGGGTAACGTTCCGGAATTAAAACTCAATACAATAACCGTGCCCACGTGCTTAAAATTTACAAAATCCAGCTCCCGTTTATATACAGAAATTTATCATAAATCAAAGATGCGGGTTTTTCCTACCAACCTTATGTAAAAAATTTAGACCTTCTTTTAAATATTACGGAGCTCACATTAAATGTCTCAAAATCTTTACACACTCCTAGCTTCTGCTATTATCATATAAAGACTTCTCTGCACCTCTTACATTAAATACGCTCTCTGAGATCATAATTGATGGCCCTTCTGTTTAAGAACTAAATTAAAACCTCCTGAGGAAAGCTTATACTTTAACCGGCTAGTCTCTATTAGAAGCGAATTACAAGTACCACGCTAAATAGTTATGGCTTACCCAATAGATCAAATTTCTTACTGAAGAGCAAGTGCTATGACGTAGATTCTCACGGCTGAATATTCTTCGGACAAAAGGGACCCGCAATTAATTTCCTCTAGTATTTATTACAGACAACGAGGCTAGATACGTCATCGCTGGCGTTCCTCTCCGACCAATGAAATCCCTATAAAATTAAACAACCGAGCCTCCGCCAATAGATTTGAAAGCAACTCGTGAGTCATAAGATACAAACCGTGTGTCCAAAAACTTGCGTCACGTTACGCGACGACCGCGATTCTTTTTAACAAAGAAACTGAGATTCCCTGATCGCCATTATCTAGCGAAAAGAACTGGTGAAAAAACGAACTGGTGAAAATCTAATATTCTCCCCTGTAGTCTCTATTAAAACCGCAATTATTAACCCTACAGAAAAAGACCAAACTCGATATATTACAAAGAGAAACGCATGGGAAACACATATAGTTTTTTAGAGAGAAGAAGATTGAATCAAACTCATATAGTTACAGAGAAAAGAAGGCTGGGACCTGTTGAAAACAAAAGTCACAGTAACTCTATCACAATCATTAAATTAATAAAGAGGACATATGAAGACATGGCATGCGGAGTTCTTCACGGGGGACGGCTTGCAGAACCGTTTGGGATGGGAGCGGGAGTGCGACGGGGATGCCTCTTTTCTCCATTTCTTTTCTTGCTGGCAGTGGACTGGGTTGTAGGATCATCGACAGCACACAACGGAGGTGGAGTCCAGTGGACTCTGACTAGGCAGTTGGATGATCTGGATTTTGCTGATGACTTGGCTCTTCTGTCCCATGACCGTAGTCAGATGCGGGACAAGTTGAAAACGCTCGATGGGAGGTCACGGCAGTTGGGTCTGAGGATACACAGGGAGGGGACAGAGATAATGAGAGTAGATGCAGGTAGTGATAGCGGGGTTGAACTTGGGGAAACGCCAATACAGGATGTGGAGTCGTACACATATCTTGGCAGCGATGTAGACGGTGTTGGAGGGACAGACAGTGATATCAGACTGGGAATACGGAGGGCAGGGGGAAGGGGGGGGGGGTGGGGCTTTCGTTGCATTGGAGATGTATGGAGATCGGGAGAAATCTGAACCAACACGGGAATTGGAATCTTCGGCTCAGGTGTGAGGTCGGTCCTGTTGTATGGCTCTGGGACGGCGGCCAAAGGGCTACGGACTTTCATGGATGGGTGCTTGCGTGGAATGGAGGGATTGGGATGGTGTAACGGGGTTACCAACGTGGAACTGAGGACGGGAGCTAGACGGTTGCCGGTGGAGCGGGAGATGAGAGGAGGACGATGGCGATGGGTGGGACACGCACTGAGGAAACCTGTTGATGGCGTTGCAAGGCAGTCCTTGTTCTGGAACCCCCAGGGCAAGAGAGGCAGAGGTAGACCAAGAAGCACATGCAGAGGATAGCTGGAAACAGAGGTGAAAATGATGAGGAGAACGTGGAAAGAACTTGAGATGATGGCACGTGACAGGAGGACTTGGCGTGTGTTTGTTGAAGGCCTATGCTCCTTTTGGAGTGGAGGGTTATGATGGTGATGAGAGTACGTAAAAGAACTATTCGAGGACAACAGAGGTAAAAAACCATCACCAGATTCTAATGAAGGCCCAAATATTATCAGATCAGAAGTAGAGAATACAATACATATGATACAAAAAGGGAAATCAGCAGGCATGGATAACATAAAAAATGAAATGATAGAAGCCCTGGAGAGCTTTGGTATAGATACAATCACAGATCTGTGCAACAATATATACAATACAGGATATATACCACATGACATGAAGACATCAGTTTTTATAACATTGCCCAAAAAACCTAACGCAACAGAATGTTCAGACTTCGGAACAATCAGCCTGATGAGTCATGCAATTAAGATACTGCTCAAAATCATACAGGAAAGAATAAAAAGTAAGGTAGACAGCGAAATCCAAGAAGAACAGTTTGGTTTTAGACGGAACAAGAGAGGCAATATTTTGCCTAGGAATATTAGCAGAAAAATATACAGAGGTCCAAAAAAGTATGTACATGTGCTTCATTGACTATAAGAGGGCTTTTGACAGTCCATCATGATAACATTAAGAGATGGACAGGAAAGAGTCTGTCAGAGTGCACCACCAAGACAAGAGACAGAAAGCGTTGGAGATCCATTACAGCCAACCTTCAATGTGGAGATGGCAGCTGATGATGATGACAACTTGAAAATCATAAAATTCATGCTGTGGAAGGTTCAATATTGATGTCCACGACGTGAATGGAAAACAGCCTGTTATATATTTGGTTTAATTATTAAGTGTACTAGCAATAACCCGTCAAACTTGACGGGATTTTAATTATAGTGTGCTGTTTCCGTCCCCGGATGAGCAGATAGAAGTACATTCTTATAGTGTTTTGGGTTTCTTTCTATTATACAGTGTAATCAAACTGTTCATGAACACCGTCATTTGAAAGCTTTTCTTTGTTGAGTGTAACTATTTTCAGGAGAGTATATATATATATATATATATATATATATATATATATATATATATATATATATATATATATATATATATATATATATATATATATATATATATATATATATATATATATATATATATATATATATATATATATATATATTGCACACTTTGAGACACTTACACTTATTCAGAGGGCACGAACAGCCGTATCGGGGTTTTGCTCGTTTAATATTATGGGGCCACGTTGCACTCTATAGCCAGAGAAATTTAAATTTGTAATTTTCACATTTTTTCTTTTTCTTCGCTAGCGCGTATAGCTGAATTTTCGTGCGCTAAAGATGCGTTCGTCATAACTATACAGTAGAACTCCATTTATCCGAACCCCATGGGACCGAGCATCGTTCGGATAATCAAATGTTCGGATAATTGGATTACATAATGTATCTAGTACATGTACACATATTTCTAAAAATAATTAACCATCACAAGGAAAATACACTATAAAACATATTTACTTGTACTGTAATAATAATACTCACACTGTATTAGATTACTGTATCACCAAAATCTGTCATTACAGTGCATGTACTACTTGTATTAATTTTTTTTTTTTTTAAGAAAGAGAAATGTTTTCAAAATAACATTACAAAAGATTCAAAACCAGGCGCAACTTACGTATACATGTACTTGCACAGATGTAGCCCACTATTTAAAATAATGAGGAATCCTCTTTTGCACCAAACTGAATAGTCTCCTTTTGGCTGCTAAGTCCCGCATTCTCTTCAACAGCAGAAGCTGTGTAGGACAGCTGTCATCTTCTTGCTCGTACCAAGCCATCGCTGATTCTAGTGCTATAAAGGCGTCTTCAGGACTTGGTCGACGTTTTGGGTTTTCTTCATAATCTACAAGTACATCATGTACTTCTGAGGAGTCTTCATCATCGGTCACTACATGTATTTGGTTTTCTTTTTGCACAAAAGACAAAATTTCTTCGTCATTCAAAAACTGAAAACCAGAATCATTATCATCTTCTAGCCACATGTGGGCATCATCTTTGTCACAGTCCGAAAATCCGGGCATTGAAACAGTTCCACAACTTCATTTATACAATCATCATTTGTGTCCACTGCAGTAGTTTCATTTCCTCCTTTTTTCCCAAGCAATCTATTCCAAGCCTTGTTGAGATTATCTTGTGACAAGGTGGTCCAAGCATCAGCTAACATATAGCAGCAGTCTTTGAGATTAAGCTTTTTGGAAAACGCCACCACACTTTCTTCATCTTCAGCCAACAATAAACGACGCAGGACTTCCTTCTTGTACATCTTTTTAAGCTTTGCTATAACACCCTGATCCATTGGTTGAATCAGTGCTGTTACATTGGGAGGCAGAAAAATTACTTTAAAATTTGCATCAACTGCATTCAATGTATCCGTCTCTGGATGAGATGGTGCATTGTCCAGTAGAAGAATTACTTTTCCAGTTTTCTTTTCTTGTTCTCTCAACCTCTTCACATTTGGGATGAACTGATTTGTATACCAATCAAGAAATATTTCACTATTCATCCAAGCACTCTTCTGTGCTTTGTAGCACAATGGGAGACATGTCACATTCTTTAAACAACGTGGTTTTTTGGCTTTGCCGATCATTAGCACCGGTAAACGATGACTTCCATTGGCATTCGCGGCTACCAAAATTGTTACTCTCTCTTTGCACTTTTTAAACCCAGGGGCAGCTGCTTCGCGCTGAGATGCAAGTGATTTTTGAGGCAATGATTTCCAGTATAAGCCAGTCTCATCGGCATTATACACATCATCGAGTGAATAACCTTCTTCTTCCAAAAAAGCCAAGAATGTTTCTTTAAAATTTTCAGCGGCAGTTGCATCGCTAGATAAAGATTCCCCTTGAATCTCCAGTTCTCATATGCCATGACGAGATTTAAAGTCAGGAGGACCGTCAAGTTGATTGTTGAACTGAAGTGCCTTTTCACACTATAGAGAGCCAGAGATAGGTTCCGATTTGCTTCTTCTTTGCAGACACCATATATACAAAGCCTCTTCCAATTTCAAATATTTCGCATTTCTCATGGTTTTACGTTTCTTCGACCCATTTTCACTCTCCAATTTCGATGCAAAACTCATAATTTTATCCTTTTTACTTTTGATGTCAGAGACGGTAGCTTTCCCAACATTGAAAATCCTCGCAAGTGAAGACACAGTTTCACCTTTTCCTAGTCTCTTGATAATTTCTGTTTTCGTTTCAATTGACAAAACATTGCGGTTCCTTTTATATGCTTTAGGCCTACTGGAAGATGCCATATCGCACAGAGAAATACTTGTACACCAAAATTATTCTGCTGTAGTAGCAGACACAATTATTTTAAGTTGAACTGTTTGTTTAGCCAGTGTTCTGCCTAGAACGCACACGTACCCTGGATTGGTAAACCAGATATTAACTGACTTTATGATCTAACTGACTTCCTGTGCGTAAGCGACCGACCATTAGCCCATCCCATCCTCTACAAATTGTTCGCACACATTTGAAGCTTGCCGCATGAAAATATTGAGAAATGTAGTCTAACGTGACTGGTGGCGATTGATTTTTTTTTTCTGGAAAAAGTGTTCGGATAATTGGATGTTCGGATAATTGGGGTTCGGATAAATGGATTTCTACTGTATTTGGTTCTTTCAACCGTAAATGTTTGTGCTCTAACCATATGTTTGCTTGGCCTTTTAACCATATTTGTATGTGGTCATTTCACCAGTATGTCTTTTAACCGCATATGTATTAGGTCCTAAAATCTTGGACATTCTATATTTAAGATGACATGGGAATGAAAAATAAAATTTTAATGCTAACCTTTACATTATTTCTTCAACCAGAGAATGTTATTTTTACAGCAACTTCCACAGCAAAAAGTAGCGCAGATGCAAACAAATAAGTGTATGACTTATTTTTAATTATACTTTACTTTTGTCCACAGCTGTTTCAAAAATATTTAACATTCTGTGGAATAGGAATCACTAATGCTCAGCTCTTCGAGATGTCTGTCAACGAATTCAAAAGAAACCAGGCAAGTCAGTTAAATATTTGTATTCTACTTCTATAACTATCCTTTACCCTCAGCCCACAACCCAACTTTCCATCTGAGGTCACAAAGAGTAATTAACCTTCTCCAATGTAACTAGAAACAAACAATATATACACATGCAACTATATGGAAAAATAACCAAATATCAGCTAATTAAACTGCAGCATATGTACTTATATACCAGGTTGTGTTCAGTTCTAATAGTGTAGGTACCTTCACATATAGGCATGGAATGACATGACAAAGCAGATAAAGAAGCCAAGAAAGATAATAATAATAATAATAATAGCCCCTTCAGTCATAACTGACTATGGGAATGCGCCCCTGAGGTGACAGCCCTCAACTGCTTATTTTCCTGGTGCTCCTTTCGACGTTTTCTCCTCACCTCTGCTTCTTGTGTGAGCCTCTCTTCGCCCAATCTGAGGTGGTGCCGTAAATAGCATCGCCACTTAGTGCGATCGGCAGCTTCATCCTCCCATGTTGCTGGATCCATGTCCAGTGCCCTCATATCTCTCTTGCACACATCTTTGAACCTCAGCTGTGGTCGCCCAACTGTTCTCTTGCCATCTGCTAATTGTCCGTAGAAGATATCTTTTGGGATGCGACCATCTTCCATGCGGCGAACATGGCCAAGCCAGCGAAGTCTGCGCTGTCTAAGCAGCGTATACATACTTTGAAGGCCAGCACGTGACAACATCTCGACATTTGTCACTTTATCTTTCCACGAGATGCCGAGGATGCGGCGTAGACACCGCAAATGGAAGGTATTGAACCTTCTTTCTTGCTTAGCATAGGTCGTCCAGGTCTCGCTGCCATATAGGAGTGTGCTGGTGACGCAGGCATTATATACCGCAGCTTTGGTCTTCATTGTGAGTTTAGAGTTTCCCCAAACACGCGATGTGAGGCGGGCAAAGGTAGCTGCAGCTTTGCCAATGCGGCTGTCGATTTCTATATCCAGTGAGAGTTTGTCATTGATGGTAAACCCTAGGTATGTGAAGTGGTGCACCACTGCCAATTCATAGTTATCGATAGTGATAACTGGTGCAGCACCCACATCCTGACTCAGCACATTCGTTTTCTTTAGACTTATTGTGAGGCCAAAGTCCTTGCATGCTTTAGTGAAGCGATTCATCAAGCTCTGAAGCTCCTGTTGGCTTTGAGTGACGACTGCAGCATCATCAGCGAACAACAAGTCTCTTATAGTGACCCTTCTGATTTTTGTTTTTGCCTTCAGCCTTGAAAGATTAAACAGACGGCCATCTGACCTAGTGTGAAGGCATATTCCTTCAGTTGCATCTCTGAATGCATGTTTCAAGAGTAAGGCAAAGAAGATTCCGAAGAGGGTCGGAGCCAGAACACAGCCTTGTTTAACGCCACTTCGTATATCAAAGGGCTGTGACGTGCTTCCAGCATATTGGACTGTTCCCTTCATGTCGTCATGGAATGACTTTATCATTTCCAGCATTTTAGAAGGGCAGCCTATTTTCAGGAGGATTTTAAAGAGTCCATCCCTACTAACCAGGTCGAATGCTTTTGTGAGGTCTATAAAGGCGATATATAATGGTCTTTTCTGCTCTCTTGATTTTTCCTGAAGCTGGCGGAGAGAGAAGATCATGTCTGTTGTTGATCTGCCAGCTCGGAATCCACACTGTGCCTCTGGATATATGCGCTCAGCTAACTTATGTAGTCGCATTAAGATGACTTTGGCAAAAACCTTACCAACAATACTAAGAAGAGAGATGCCTCTGTAGTTATTGCAATCACTTCTGTCTCCTTTATTTTTATACAGTGTTACAATCTTGGCATCTCGCATGTCTTGAGGAATAGTTGTCTCTTCCCAGCACTGGCACAGCATCCTATGCAGGGGATGTAATAGCGTGCTCTTACAGCATTTGATTAAATCAGGAGGAATCCCATCACTGCCTGGTGCTTTGCCAGAGGCCAAGCTATCAATGGCCTTACTGAGTTCCTCTAATGTTGGTTCCGCATCCAGCTCCTCAGTAGTTGGCAGACTATTGACAGCATCAAGGGCTGCAGGCGTAACGGTATTGTCTCTAGCGTAAAGCTCAGAGTAGTGCTCGACCCACCTCTCCATCTGCTTACCCTTATCGGTTAGCTTCTCTCCGCTGATGGTTTTTAGCGGTGCCGTCTTACTTTTATGGGGGCCAAGTGCTTTCTTTATACCGTCATACATTTGTTTGATGTTGCCTGTTTGCGCTGCGATCTGGATGCTCTCACTGAGCTGGAGCCAATAGTCATTTGCACGGCGTCGAGCAGTTTGTTGAACTTTGCTTCTCGTAGCCCTCAGGATCTGTAGGGTTCTGGCACTCGGTGAACGTTTGTATTCATTCATAGCACTGCGCTTAGCTTCAATAACAGGTGCCATCACATCTGATGAAGCGTCAAACCAGTCATTTGACTTTGCTGTTTTCTTACCAAAGGTGGCAAGTGCAGTACTTTGAATGGTGTTCCGTAGATGCTCCCAGTTCTCTGTAATAGTATCACCATGCTGAGGGTTACTGAGCGCTTTCTTGAAGGTCGCAGTGAACTGAGCGATCATGAAAGGGTCTGACATCTTGCTGGTATCAATGCGTGGTTTCCCTTCATGTCTGACACGATAGAGTTTTCTTGGTTGTGCTCTGATTTTGCAGCAAACCAAGGAGTGATCTGTGTCACAGTCTGCACTATGGTACGAGAGCGTGGAGAGCACAGACCTGAGGAGTGGCCTTCTGACGAGAATCAGGTCAAGTTGGTGCCAGTGCTTGGATCGTGGGTGTCTCCATGACACCTTATGCTGGGGTTTTGTCTGAAAGTAGGTGTTGGTCACGCAGAGATCATGGTGGATGTGGTGAAGTGGGATGTTATAAATATTTATAGGGGACTTAGTGTACTGACTGAGATCAGCTGTGAAGGTATCTATATCTATTAAGAGTAGTGTATTATAGATAACCTTACTTGCTACCACATCTCTATATCTCAGTCAGAATTATTCTGGAATAGTGTGATGCTACGTTATGTGTCTAGGGTATGAGTATGGTGAAGTGTAAGTCACAACAACAGACAGATAAACAATTTAATTTAATCCACTACTCTTGACAACACTGTGACACTCACATACATATAACACTCTATGAGAATATCTTACAGGAGACACTCGTAACTTTTCAAATAACAATATGTATTCATTTCTATCATAAAGGCATATGTGTGTCCTGATTCAAAGACAAAGGAACCAGGAATCACAATCAATGTTAATTACAAGTTATGTACAGAATGTATTAATATGAATCTGGTAGTGACATATATTATTAAAAAATATCCTATGTGTGTCAGTTGTGTAATAGTAGTATGAGGTAATACTGGTTTTGTTTTGTTCAAGCTCTGTTGGTAGTTGTCATCATGACTTCAATAGTTTGTCTTAAGGAAACTAGTATTGGAGATGTTCTCAGTTCCTGATATTAAGACAATTAATTTCCCCTCTTAATGTTAATTTTACAAAGTCATTTCAAGATGAGGGGACATAATGTTGAGCTCAGCTGGCCAAGTCGCTTATCTGGCGTGATGGCGGCAGGAAAGGACTCCTCTGCTCGAATTCTCCTCTGGGTTCAGGAGACACCTCACTGATAGCTAAAAAGACCAAGGAGTATGCTGTCCGACTCTGGATTCAGCAAAGCTCTGACCAGGTGCTGCGCACTACCATCAAGACCACGGTCCCTGAAATCAAGAAGGATGTACCTTCTACTTCATAACTAACTTATAATTTCTTTTTACACTGATCACAACACAGCACAAACATTGAGTTCAGAGCGTTAGGCCAACAGTCAGCTTCATTTGAAATACTTTATTCCAGTATTACCCTTCTTAATGGTTACTACGCCTCTGCAATTCCAGCATTATTTCTTTCTATTCAATCATCCAGGTGTCAGTGTACTGTTTGGCCATTCCATGCCGTTTTACTTCTCTCCGACACCCTCTGTTCAGGCTGGAGCATTACAGGCTTTACCTCACGTTGGCCACTGAACTACACATATATATACAGGCATAAATCAACAATTCACATTCAATTTTCATTAAAAGATATTGAATGGTTCAAGCTTACCACAATTCATACGAATAAACACAGATACGTTGATTAGCAATGAATTCTGGCACAAACTGGCACAAATTCCCATCTGCTTATCTTCCAGGCTTTTATTTAGCAAAATATAAGCTGGCTTCAACGCACTGATGCTTTATCAAGCTTATTTAAACAAGTGGTTTCGAACTAACGCTCCCAAGTGTGTATATCAGCGAGTCTGACCAATGAGCCCCGTTTCGACAAGTGTTTGAAAAAATGTTACCCTTCCCCGTCTCCCCTGACAACGAAAGATAGTATTTATAGTCCGACCAATCGTGGTTAGGCTTTCATTTGTTGCGCTCCAATCAATTGGGAGTTTACATGGTAGGCTATTTATGTAACGTAAGGTTTTTTCAAACACGTTATAAAAAAAATTTTATGAGCAGAAATGATTCCATGCTGTCAGGCATCCTCACTATTTTATTTTGGGTATAATTTATTAATTCCTGGACTATTTGCGTAACGTTTTACATATTATTTGTCAGCACGCCCTAAGGAACCCAAATATACCAATTTGAAAGAGCTACGTGGCTGCGTTCAAAATATGTATTTTCTACCTCCTGTTTCGAAGATGTGCTGTCTGGGTACTGTTATGTTTTCAACCGTAAACCCATCTAATGTTGTCTTTCCTAATAAGCGTTTTTTTATGATTTATAAACCTAACTCTGGGAAAGGGTAGTGTATTTTATCACTGTCCGTCTGAAAAAAAATTTAGTGCATGTAGACTTACACGCGTGATGGCAGCATTTGTGTATCGCGCGACGCGTGTTGCATGCGTTCCTGATTTTCAGCCCTCCCCTCTCTCTTTATCCTTTTGTCCATCTGTTCGTTCGTTTTGGTAACGCAGTGTAGAAAAAAGACATGAATGGAATTTAAAATTTAGGTCAACTTGCATATTTCAAGGTTTTTCTTAGAAAGGCAGCACATTTTATTGTGTGTTTGGGAAACGCGTGTATGTTGCAGAAGGCCTATATTTAACGTGGAAACGTTACAATTTGCAGACGAAGCATAAAACAAAGGGGATTTCGAGTACTGTCATTGTGACAGCACTGTTCTTTACCATTCTTCTTCCTTTCTTTATTATATGTATTTATTAGGCTTTATATTTACTTGATAATTTATATATGTGGATTAGAATATTCCACGACACCTCCCCTCTTAAAACAGACATTATATGTCAGTCCTTTATTCTATATACACATAGAGAAATTTATTATTATTTCTGGGGTTTACGGTGATTCTCATCACACGGATGGCGGCTTAAAAAATCCGCTCCCAAATTGGTTTTTCCAGATATATACTCAATGCTAAAATTATATGGAGCCAGAAGCAAAGACCATCGGAGTAACCTAGAGTTCTCATGCTTAGCCTGTGCTAAAAACGATAAAGGTTTGTGATCTGTTTGCAACTTAAATGCCTTCCCATATAGATAAATATTGAATTTCTTTATTGCCCATATTACTGCGAGACATTCCTTTTCGCTAGTTGAGTAGTTGATTTCAGCTTTATTCAACTTTCTGCTAGCATATGCCACTGGGCTTAATTCCCCATCCAATGCATCTGATTTCTGTAGAAGAGTTGCACCCAGCCCAATATTACTTGCATCCGTCCTTACTATGAATTCTTGACTTAAGTCAGGTAATTTCAAAATGGGTTTACTTGTGAGCTTTTCCTTCAATTCTTGGTAAGTCATTTCACATTGTGGTGTCCATGTAATGCGATCTGGATGTCCTTTACGTGTCAATTCAGTTAACGGTGCACATATGGAATTAAAGTTTTTGATATACTTCTGGTAGAAACCGCATAAGGAGACAAAGGATCTCACGTCCTTCTTGGTTTGTGGTCTCGGGGCTTTCTGTAGTTTCTCTAAATTCTTTGGGTCAGGGGTCATGTTTCCCTGATAAACTGTGTGTCCCAAAAATTCCAATTCTTTACATCCAACGCAACATTTGGTTGGTCGGGCTGTTAAATTTGCCTCCCTAAGTCGAGTAAACAGCATGTTCAGAGAGTCAATGTGTTCCTCAAATGTTTCTGTTGCTATAAGGATATCATCCATAAAATTTGTTATACAGGGATTATTCAGAGGATCCAATAATTTTCTCATCATTCTAGAGAAGACACTAGGCGCATTCTTCAATCCAAATGGCAATCTATTAAACTCATAGTGTCCTTCTGAGGTACTAAAAGCTAGGTATGGTCTAACCTCAGGCTTTACTGGAATCTGATAGTATCCTTTACTCAGATCCACTTTTGAGAAATATTTAGCTTTATTTATTCTGGCAAACAGTTGATTTGTATCCGGCAATGGATCCACCTGTCCTTCTGTAATAGCATTCAGTCTCCTGTAATCTATACAGAGTCTATGTTCTCCAGAGGGCTTCCTTAAGAGTACAACACCGGAACTATACGAAGACTCACTGTGCGAAATAATTCCTTCCTTCAATAGATAATCTATCTCTTCCTTCAAAGCTTTCTCCTTAGCAAACGGAATCGAATATGGTTTCATACAGACAGGTGTGGAGTCTATTAGTTTCATATCATATTCCAATAGGTTTGTATGCCCTGGTCGGTCTGTTAACACCTCTGCATGATTATTTAGAACCTGTTGCACTCTCTCTTTCTGAGTTTTCGTTAAATGTGTACTGATTTTCACCTGTGCTGCTGTCTCACAGGGGTGTAATGGATATTCAAATGATGAAAGTGGTTCCTTTTTCATCTCCATGGCGATGGACAAGGTCAACAAGTGTGTCTCTTCCTGATGTTCTCTTTCCAAATATTTCTTCAGGAGATTCACATGATAGATTTTTTCTTTCCCCTTCTTATCTATCTTATAATTTGTTCTAGACACCTTCTCTAGAACTGTATATGGACCCTGCCATCCAATTTGTAACTTATTCTGACTCCCAGGCAAAAGAAGCAGTACTTTCTCTCCCACAGCCAAATTTCTGTCTTTCGCCTTCCTGTTATAATAGGCAGCATGTTTCTTCCTGGCTTGTTTCAAATTTTCATTGGCAAGTTTCCAGCCAGTTTTCAACCGAGTGGTCAGCTCATTCACATATTGGTATGAAGATGTAATGTTTTCCTCTGCCTTTTCATCAGTCCACGTTCTTAACAAAGCTACATATGGACCTTTAATTGTGTGGACCTATTTGTCTATGCACCGGTATGGTCTCTTCCACTCGAAGCTTTATAGTGATGATTTTTCCTCCCAGAATTATCATTCACAAAACGACCGCTACCAATTTTTCTTTTGGGGCTTTCTCCCCACTTAAAATTCTTGATGAGAGATTTCCTCCCTACATCCTCTTCCTCCAGTTTGTTTAAGTCCGATTGAGGGATTTTCGGCTTATCCTGGGGTAAGACATCTTTTTGCACTCTCCGCATAGTGGCCATTGTAAAACAGTTAAGTGAAGCTTGTCCGTGAAAAGGGGCTTCCCATTCCATTTGGTCCACTTTTTCAAATTTATTTTTCTTTTTATTATCAGGCCTAATTTTGCCCCGTGGCGTGTCCAGGTCCTGATCCATGTTCCCACTTGTGGGTGTTCCCTCATGTGCTATGCTACACCTTTCTACAAAATTCTCAATGTCCCATCTTGCTTTGGGCCAATAATAATTGTGAGCCACCTTTTGAATGATGGTACCTATTTTCTCATGGTCCCCATCTGGTTTCACATGTAGGCTCCTTATTAAGTCTGTCCTATATCTTTTTGGAAGAACCAGCTGTCCGTGACCCTTGGATCTAGCTCCAGTCTTCCTATACATCAACTTGTTTTTCATGTAAAAATCTCCCTTGCCTGGAGTTGTATGACAAGTTGACAATTTTCTGAAACAAGGCTTGAGTGTTTTATCCCCAGCCTGTGCCTTCCTCATCTCTTCTGGAGTGGTATCTAACATAATATCCTCCTCCTGTCTTGAGGTCGACCTGACCTGAAGGGTTGCCATATACACAGGTTTCCTTCTGCAATAGTCAGTGTCATGATTGTCCATCTGACAATTTTTACACCACCTTTTTCCTTGGTTGAAAGATTTTCTTTCATTATATTTCCTTTCATCGAATTGTGGGAATTTATTTTTATTGTCATACCGTGGCCTATCAAATTGGTGCTTACCTTTATTTTGATCCCTAGGATCAAATTGATTAAAGTTCTGTGGTGCCCTAAAGTTATCCACTTGTTTCTTTTTATTACCTGTTACCTCTGCTTGAGCTGCTTGATACCTTTCAGCAACATTTAGCAACTCACCCAGCCTCTCTGCACCTTGTTCCATGAGAAACTTTCTCAGGTCTGGAGCCATGGACTCTCTTAATTGCTCTATAAGGACCATTTCCTTAAGATCTTGGGTTTTCCCCAGAGAAGTCCATTTCTCCAAGTATGTCTCTATTCGTGCAGAGAACTGGTGATAGGTTTCACCTGACAGTAGTTTAGCATTCCTAAATTTTTTTCTATAAAATTCTGCATTCTTTTCATATCTTAACAAAAGAGCCTGCTTTAGCATGTCATAATTTTCCTGATCACCTCTGCTCATTTTTGCAAAAACTTCATAAGCTGCCCCACGAAGTCCCTGAGATAACTTTAAGCTCCACCTTTCTCTCTCTAACCCATATGTGGTAGCTAATAGTTCATACCTATTTATATAGCTCTCAATATCATCGTCTTTCTCAACAAAATGATCTAAATGAAAGTTCATAGCTGAGGTTGAGGCTCCCTGAGTAACCGTAGCATCAGAGGCAAAGGGGCTGGCACCATTTTCAGGAGCATGGCCTTGAAACTCCAACTCCCTTAGTCGTAACTCATGTTCCCTTTGTAATCTTTTCTCCTCCTTTTCTGCTTCCCTCTCTGCAGCTAATCTCTTCTCTTCTCTTTCTGCAGTCAATCTTCTTTCTTCTGCAGCTAATTTCTTCTCTTCTCTTTCTGCAGCCTGTCTTCTTTCCTCGGCTTCCAATGCTCTAGCCTCTTTGTCAGCCTCAATCTGCAACCTCTTAATTTCCTTGTCAGCCTCTAACTTTCTTTCGGCTTCAAACCTTCTTTCTTCACGTTCAATAAATTTGTCACATTCCGTCGTGACATAGGCAATCATAACTTGCCCATCTAATCCTAACTCTTTTGCAGTCTGAACCGCAGCAGATCGAAATTTGGCCAGGTCCGCCATTGTCTATCATGTAAATTTATACAATGTCTAACCAACAATTCAATCTCTAGTGGACAACACAGGCACCGTGAGCTCAACCTTATTTAATTCCACCCAAGGATACCTTTTAATTCTTATATTCCCTGAAGTGAATTACCCCCAATATTTTTAATAGGGAAAGATTCAAAATCCCAAGAGCGAGACCCCCAATATATGTGGTGAAGTGGGATGTTATAAATATTTATAGGGGACTTAGTGTACTGACTGAGATCAGCTGTGAAGGTATCTATATCTATTAAGAGTAGTGTATTATAGATAACCTTACTTGCTACCACATATCTCTATATCTCAGTCAGAATTATTCTGGAATAGTGTGATGCTACGTTATGTGTCTAGGGTATGAGTATGGTGAAGTGTAAGTCACAACAACAGACAGATAAACAATTTAATTTAATCCACTACTCTTGACAACACTGTGACACTCACATACATATAACACTCTATGAGAATATCTTACAGGAGACACTCGTAACTTTTCAAATAACAATATGTATTCATTTCTATCATAAAGGCATATGTGTGTCCTGATTCAAAGACAAAGGAACCAGGAATCACAATCAATGTTAATTACAAGTTATGTACAGAATGTATTAATATGAATCTGGTAGTGACATATATTATTAAAAATATCCTATGTGTGTCAGTTGTGTAATAGTAGTATGAGGTAATACTGGTTTTGTTTTGTTCAAGCTCTGTTGGTAGTTGTCATCATGACTTCAATAGTTTGTCTTAAGGAAACTAGTATTGGAGATGTTCTCAGTTCCTGATATTAAGACAATTAATTTCCCCTCTTAATGTTAATTTTACAAAGTCATTTCAAGATGAGGGGACATAATGTTGAGCTCAGCTGGCCAAGTCGCTTATCTGGCGTGATGGCGGCAGGAAAGGACTCCTCTGCTCGAATTCTCCTCTGGGTTCAGGAGACACCTCACTGATAGCTAAAAAGACCAAGGAGTATGCTGTCCGACTCTGGATTCAGCAAAGCTCTGACCAGGTGCTGCGCACTACCATCAAGACCACGGTCCCTGAAATCAAGAAGGATGTACCTTCTACTTCATAACTAACTTATAATTTCTTTTTACACTGATCACAACACAGCACAAACATTGAGTTCAGAGCATTAGGCCAACAGTCAGCTTCATTTGAAATACTTTATTCCAGTATTACCCTTCTTAATGGTTACTACGCCTCTGCAATTCCAGCATTATTTCTTTCTATTCAATCATCCAGGTGTCAGTGTACTGTTTGGCCATTCCATGCCGTTTTACTTCTCTCCGACACCCTCTGTTCAGGCTGGAGCATTACAGGCTTTACCTCACGTTGGCCACTGAACTACACATATATATACAGGCATAAATCAACAATTCACATTCAATTTTCATTAAAAGATATTGAATGGTTCAAGCTTACCACAATTCATACGAATAAACACAGATACGTTGATTAGCAATGAATTCTGGCACAAACTGGCACAAATTCCCATCTGCTTATCTTCCAGGCTTTTATTTAGCAAAATATAAGCTGGCTTCAACGCACTGATGCTTTATCAAGCTTATTTAAACAAGTGGTTTCGAACTAACGCTCCCAAGTGTGTATATCAGCGAGTCTGACCAATGAGCCCCGTTTCGACAAGTGTTTGAAAAAATGTTACCCTTCCCCGTCTCCCCTGACAACGAAAGATAGTATTTATAGTCCGACCAATCGTGGTTAGGCTTTCATTTGTTGCGCTCCAATCAATTGGGAGTTTACATGGTAGGCTATTTATGTAACGTAAGGTTTTTTCAAACACGTTATAAAAAAAATTTTATGAGCAGAAATGATTCCATGCTGTCAGGCATCCTCACTATTTTATTTTGGGTATAATTTATTAATTCCTGGACCATTTGCGTAACGTTTTACATATTATTTGTCAGCACGCCCTAAGGAACCCAAATATACCAATTTGAAAGAGCTACGTGGCTGCGTTCAAAATATGTATTTTCTACCTCCTGTTTCGAAGATGTGCTGTCTGGGTACTGTTATGTTTTCAACCGTAAACCCATCTAATGTTGTCTTTCCTAATAAGCGTTTTTTATGATTTATAAACCTAACTCTGGGAAAGGGTAGTGTATTTTATCACTGTCCGTCTGAAAAAAATTTAGTGCATGTAGACTTACACGCGTGATGGCAGCATTTGTGTATCGCGCGACGCGTGTTGCATGCGTTCCTGATTTTCAGCCCTCCCCTCTCTCTTTATCCTTTTGTCCATCTGTTCGTTCGTTTTGGTAACGCAGTGTAGAAAAAGACATGAATGGAATTTAAAATTTAGGTCAACTTGCATATTTCAAGGTTTTTCTTAGAAAGGCAGCACATTTTATTGTGTGTTTGGGAAACG
This sequence comes from Oreohelix idahoensis, assembly GCA_024509875.1. Taxonomy (NCBI): domain Eukaryota; kingdom Metazoa; phylum Mollusca; class Gastropoda; order Stylommatophora; family Oreohelicidae; genus Oreohelix; species Oreohelix idahoensis. The sequence continues at coordinate 31,997 of JAMPIV010007822.1, read as the reverse complement.
CGTGTATGTTGCAGAAGGCCTATATTTAACGTGGAAACGTTACAATTTGCAGACGAAGCATAAAACAAAGGGGATTTCGAGTACTGTCATTGTGACAGCACTGTTCTTTACTATTCTTCTTCCTTTCTTTATTATATGTATTTATTAGGCTTTATGAAACATTATCGGCACCCACTCTAGCGTTAAAGTCACCAAGGAGAACAAGCTGTTCTTGCCTAGGTATGCTTTTGATTACTGCTGCTAGATTCTCGTAGAACTCATCTTTAGCTTCTGAGGCAGAGTACAGAGTAGAAGCATACACACTGACAAGGGTGATGGGACCTGTGCTAGTTTGCAGGCGGAGCGTTAACAGGCGTTCTGATCCATTCTCGCCTGGTTCAACCATGTTAGTTAGCGATTTTTTGACCGCAAAACCTACTCCGTGTTCTCTAGCTTTATTAAGATCTTTCCCTTGCCAATAAAATGTGTAGTCCTTCTCGCTCACCGTTCCAGAGCCCGCCAGGCGCGTTTCCTGAAGTGCAGCTATATCCACCTGAAGTCGTTTAAGCTCATCATTAATTATGGCTGTCTTCCTTACATCGTTTACATCCTGTAGGCTTTCGGATAGTCCAGTCAACATAGTCCGGACGTTCCAGCATCCCAATCTGAGAGTTTGCTTATTTCTATTTTTTCGATAATTGCTTGGTGCAAAATTTTCTGTCCACAGTTCGGGTTTGACCCTAATCCCCATGCACCCAATGGGGAAAGCAGACAGTGGCGGGACAACACCTTATTGACTGGGGGCTGCCCAGCTTGAAGCGGGCGGTAGCTGTCCAGTGAGATCCTAGAACCTCTCCCACTGTCGGAAGTAGCCCCTGGCGCCATGCCCTACGCCAATTGGGCAAAATGCTTATAACCGGTAACTGCTACTTCCCGTGTTTTGCCGACACCTATAGGGTGAAGCTGGAGTGTCCTCTCCAGGGCGCGAGCTTGGGCACAGTTATATGGAGATCAAGCTGTTGCCCATGCAGCATGTTCCCCCTCTCCACACAGCCGGTAGATCCAAAGGAACGGCAGTAGCCGATACAGTTTGGTACCAGCCATATCGCAGGAGTTGCCAGAATAATGTCGAATCGACATTAGACTGCCTTAGGGACTCCCAAGAAAGATAGTGACTGTACAAACCAAATAAACGTAGTTCTGAGCAGAACAGAGATAAGAAGCATAATTAAAAGAATAATAACAGAAGAATAAACAATAGCATTGGCTACAAGCTTTAAAAAAAAAAGGCTTGCATATAAATTGTTCAAAACTCATGCACGAACTCGTAATAGTATTTAGGAAATTAAAAATACTGAGCAATAATAAACTGTTTCGACTTTTTTTTTTTTAAACAGAATAGAAATAGAATATCATGATCGAAGAACTATATTGTGCAGATTGTCTCTAGATCCCTGTCCACTAAAATTTAAAATCCGAATTCCTGCATCTATTTTTGATAAATCTGTAATCTTTTCATACGTTAGGCCTGTTTAGGTTTGCAGCATTTTTCCTCCATCCTTTACCTGTGTGTCAGCCTCTTCATTCCCTGGAACATTGATGTGGGGTGGGATTCACTGTATATTATTTTGCCGCTTTTTTCACACATTTTGCAGTGTAGGGCAATTCAAGTTTATCTTTCTCCTGATGTCTGGTTGTTCTATTTGTTTCAGTGCCCTGAGTTTCATCTCGGGGACGCTTTGGTTTTCTTCAGTATGTGTTGTCTTCATGCCTTGTTTTATTATTCTCCTGACTTTGCTTTAGTCGATTAACTTTTTCAAAATTTGTCTGCTGTTGACCATTACTGAAATGCTATATTCTAGGATTTTCTCTCACGTAAAAGTTCGTTGTAGTTAGCTAGCTGATCTGAGGGAGTTTTGTTTGTTTGTTTACAAATATAAACATACTTTAATAAAAACTTTCATAGCATATTGAGGAAAACGTCCAATGTCTCTAGCAACTTGCGTTTGTGCCAAATTGGAAATGTAATACTTCATTGGACGCATTTATCCACACGTGCTATACGTTGCTGACGATCAATACTATTTGTAATTTCATCATCCTGCTTCAGTATTTTTTTTTTTTTTCAAATATGGGAGCATGCAAATTCCCTAAGCCTACATTAAGGAATTTGTCTTGATCGGATTCAGATGGAAAGAAGACTGCCAGCTTGGCGTACTTTCTGTCAAGCTGTCCGACTTTTTATTTTCGACAAAAGACAAGCGTGCAGACGTCAGTCAGTCAGTTTTCACATAAAACACAAAGATCGCAAAACGTAACATCCGGTACACAAATGCAGCTTTTCCACCGGTGTTTTCAGACAGTAATATTGTTGATGAAAGATGCCAACGAATTGGCTGGTGTAGGGGCATCAAGAACTTGGTGTCAATCTTAGGGCAATCCAAATTATTATTGTTAAAAGACTTAGTAGCCCTTGTAATACCAAATGTCTGTCTTTTTTTTTTTTTTTTAACTGTGTTCCTTTTCGTAAAGCAAACGTGCAAAATCAGAAATTTCGCTGATGTCTTGTATACATATTTACACATTAAAGTATTTGTTATTTCCTTTACAGACATAACAATCAGGTGCTCAAAAACGCTAAACTGAGTATGCATGCTCTGTCTCTCTGTCTGTCTGTCTGTCTGTCTGTCTGTCTCTCTCTCTCTCTCTCTCTCTCTCTCTGTGTGTGTGTGTGTGTGTGTGTATGTCTGTCTGTTTCTCTGTATCTCGACTGCGTGCTTGCAGGAAAGAAATTTGTTTAAATAAAAATGTTTCTTTTTCCTACACAATATGCTTCTAAGCTGATTCTAATTTCACAGTCCACCACCTCCAAGGAAACTATTTCCTCGCGTGGGCGCATTTATATGTATGTGCACGTGTTTTTTAGGGGCGTGTGTGCACATGTGAACGTGTGCGTGTGTGTGCGTAAGAAGAGCTTATCAAACACCAGGAAAAATCGTAAGTAGGGATAAACTGGACATACGCTGTAGATACTGCCTAACCAGCTAGATACTGATATGGGACACGCGCGAAGAAGATAAGACAAATGAGAAACACATATCAGAGAATCCTGACCGGGATGAAGGATGGAGGATAAATGTACCTGTAAAGCGGCACAGGAATGACATGAATGGAAACTTGTCTTTCACAAGGTCAGTTACACTGCACTGTTTCGATAGCCTGTGACCTGGTGCATCCCACTTTAACAAGCACCTTTTGTCAGATTTTTTTCACCCATGACTGTTCCCAGCCTGCCTGTTAGGCAGGATGTTCATGTTCTACTTGATCTGGACCTCGCTCTTCGAACTGTCCTGCTCAAGAAACCCTGCTGGTAAATCTGCTACCGCCAAGAAAGAGATGCAAAGGAACTCAAGCTGCTCTCGCTCAAATTCCGGGGTTGAACCTTTAACAAGGACCCTGGAGAACCTTCCCGTGTTGCACATGGCACGCATGGAAAAAGTCCTAGAAAATAGCATTTTCAGTATGGTCAGCAGCTCCAAACTTTTAGCTTTATTTTTGTTTCTAGTGCATCTGAAAGACGCAGGTTGTAGCTTTTATCCATTGAAGATGAACAAGACAATCTGTGAACAATCGTTTGTCTCCTTGAACCAGAGCTCTCACAACTTACTGGCATGTGCCTTTAGAGATTCAAAGTGGATCAAGAATATTTTATTTGGTCTTTATATAATTAAATATAATAATAGAAAAATTACTGACTTTGGCTTCTTTTGTTCTTTCATATCCGCAGCTTCTCCTTCACCTGGCACGAGGAATCTTCGAAGAGCAGAGTAATCTCGAGAAGCTCGTCCAGAAGATTATGCTGGACGCTCAAGATCTCCTGAAGTGTGAAAAGTGCTCGGTATACTTGCTAGAGGACTCTTTTGAGCGGGTAAGTTTCCGGAAAAGCTTCAGTTTTAAACGTTTTTACTGCAGTATTGTTCCCTTGTATTATTGCAGCATCCATGTTTTGTAATCAGTTTTAAAGCCCAACATATTAGCATGAGCGCCACCTTGTGTTGATATTGTTTGTGGTGTCCTGGTGTTTCTACGCACATTAATCTGTGCACATTTCACGGGAAGAATTGTTTCCCCACGAATAAGCGATGCACTAGCCACAAATATGCGAGATTATTACCACGTGCAAACACCTGCAGGCATAACGAGAGGGAGTGTGCAGATGAGCTACAGCTCGGAGCTTAAGACTATTTGTAGGGACCCGGCTAAGAAAGAAAGGAAATAAGTTAAGTAACCCAAGGAAATTGCTATCCCTGATGGCCCATTCCACACGTGGACAGACCGTGAGCTCGTGACTGTCTCTCTGTTGCCTAGTCATTATTTATTTGTAACACACATTCTTCCCCTGCCCCACTCTTCCCACCTCTCGACGTGCATTTTAAACGCCAATATGATTGTCCACTTTTTCTATTTATTCATGTTTGCAAACATCCTACACTTACTATTATCCGCCCATGTATGAACGTGCATATATTAATGCCATCCCGAACTATTTTATCATAGTTTCTAATCAGTGGGACGAACCTGCTATTGCTACACCAAGTGTTGTCTTTGAATAACTCACACTTCCATCAAATCAGCTACCACACCTTTCTGTAGCCAAAGTCCTTTTACTTCGTTCTTCTATGCAAAAATTAATTCCCTCTATACTCTACTCTATACGGCTCTTCGCAAGGTCTTTATCATAAAATGTGTTCTGAACTGGTCTTACTGTCTGATTTGTATAAATTCAGTTTATACTCAAGTTATTACATAAATGCAGTATGAACACTTAATCAGCTTCATTGTGTATTTTTCATATTGGAAGTTATAATGTCACTTCTTTGGAAATAGAGCGAAATTCACATCTACTTGATAGGGCTTTTTTCAATATAAACATAGACATTACGTATTTTTCTGTGTTCTGTGTGCTACTAGTCACAGGCTTCTGCATCCGCTGTTGTAGTCACCGAGAGCATCTGTTTTTATTGTTTAAGCAAATGTTAATTATATTCCACGGGGAATGTTTCTGTAATTATGTTTTTTTTTAATGTTTAGTATTCAGAACTGCTTAAAGAGCTGTCTGGTTGTATTACGCCTGAGAGAGAGAGAGAGAGAGAGAGAGAGAGAGAGAGAGAGAGAGAGAGAGAGAGAGAGAGAGAGAGAGAGAGAGAGAGAGAGAGAGAGAGAGAGAGAGAGAGAGAGAGAGAGAGAGAGAGAGAGAAAAAAAAACTTTAATAAAACTATTGCATAAACATAATTTGGCCGGATTAGTCACAATATGCTTTCAACAACTAAAACACGTTTACACACGGTTTGACAGGTAGCATTTTTCAAACTCCCGTTTAAAAGGCAAAGGTTGCTCTCCAGAAAGCTACCATGTGTTTTTAATCTGTTTAAGATGGTATGCTATTAATGACTGCTTGTTGTGTCGTGTATGTTTGCACATTAATTTAACGAAGACTTCGGAAATATTTTACGAAACATCATTGGAGCAGCGTATAAAACGCAGTCATTTTAAGCATGAATGTAAAGTTCACGCGGGACTTATATGAGCTTAAAATAGATTTTATATAGGGAAATCTTAAGATGGGTGTTTATTATTTTGTTTTGCAATCATTGCAAATGCCTTGAAGCATTCTGTAGCACTATATATCGAAATATCAACCCAATCTCTGCATGAACGATTACTTTAGAAGTTCAAGCCTACAAGTAATTAAATCGTGAATATTTGCCAACGATTATCAATAAAATGACAATATCAGAAGTTTAAGAAATAATACAAAGAACATAACTGAGTGCAGCTGTGGGTACATTAGCAGGTACTAGAAACACGTACTATCATGCAACAGACTGGCAGCACAGCAACAAATTTCTCCAAGTAATCATGTCGTCAATTTCTCGCTCCAGCTCTTTCCGCGTCTTTTTTATCCTTCTCATTCTTTGTCTGTCATGCCCCGTCTGTATGTATTTTGAGTTTACCACTACTTTCTTCCCGCAGAAGATTCCAGAATAACGGTGATGCTTGCTGCTGACTTCCACACTATGTGCCCTTCTCATCCTCAATATCCTGCTCGCATTTCCTTTTTTTCTCTTGGTATTAGTCTAGTGCAGGGTTTCTTAACCAGTGGACTCTAGGTCCGTATACATATCCTAAAATTTAAAATTCTGCTTTAATGTACAACCCCCCTCCCCCTCCCCAAACTCACAAGAACGGGTCCATGTCCTTCAGCGGAAAAACAAAGGGGTCCATTACCTGACTCGGACAATCAAAGGGTTCATAGCCTTCGTTGGAAAATTAAAGCAGCCTTCATCGGAAAATTAAAGGGGTCCATAGCCTTCATCGGTAAATCAAAGCAGCCTTCATCGGAAAATCAAAAGGGTCCATAGCCTTAATTGGAAAATCAAAGGGGTCTGTAGCCTACATCGGAAAATCAAAGGGGTCCATAGCCTACATCGGAAGATCAAAGGGGTCCATGGCACAAACACAACAAAAAAGATTAAGAAACCCTGGTCTAGTGGTTGCTATCCAGTATCTTCTAAACGTGCTTCTAAACACTGCTTATATAATCTTTTTTTTTGAGCCAACGGCTGCAAGCTGCGACCCCATTTTGAAGGTTTTTATTTGAATCATCGTAGTGTTACCCCAGAAAGCAGAGCCAACAAGTTATGTAAAATCTCGCGACACCCAACAATTGACAGGTAATTTCACATCTGACACAGGCTTTAAAATATATTGGTAAAGCTGTATTGCTAATTTATGCCTGTAAATGTTATATGCACTCAGCACCTACAAATTAACATACTATTTCACACATGAGGATGGCTTAAATTTGTACCCTGAAATATTATTTTACATAGGTATATAATACTTCATGCTCACATATTGTCTACGTAACACCTTTTTTTCTCTGAAAAACAATAGTAGACATGGCTACACTAAAAAACGTTTAGCGTTATCTAGTAGAAAACTTATACAAACATATTTAAAATATCGGTAATAATACTGTTATAGAGCACTAATTAACATGTTTGTATCTGTTCCATTTTCTGTCCCCGCTTGTGTTTTGGCGGGTTCATCACCGTGCTCACAGGATATCATGAGGTTTACCAACCGTTTTCTCAACAGACTGGGCAGTTACTCCAGGAATAGCAACCTGGTAGTCGTCATGCAGGTACTGAAGGGCTATGAAGAAAAACACCTGTGTTGTATGCTGTTATGTGTGCGTGTGATCGTGTGTATGGAAGTTTATTTCTGTCTCATTAGGCAAAACTCCAACAAAGCATATACGGTTTAGCAGGATGTAACAAACGTGGGATGATAGCTGTTTCATTTAGCCAAATTATGCCCAATATGTGCTTCATTATTCAAAGCTCTTAAATCTGCATTTGTTTCGAACACCATCATAACGATTTAGCCATAATGTATGACGGGAGCCATCAGATTTAAAACGTTATGTTAAGTCTTCTGGCTTACGCTCTTTAAAAGACAAAGAAGGACTTAAAGCAATGTAGCTACCGAAATGTAATTGCTAAGAATAGAAGGATTGAAATGGTATGACAAAATAAATAAATAATGGTAATTAACAGGCACTCGTTGGACATAAAAAGGACACCAGACAACAGAAAAGAAATATAAGTGATGGGCTTACCGGAAATCGAACCGATGACCATCCAAACGGCGCCATCGCCTTGCTGTGGAAGTAAATCATGAAAGGACGTACAGACAACTTTGCACCCCCGAAAAAAGTGCATCATTGACTGAGGTCACTGTCACAGCACCCACACAACTAATAATCACTAATATAACTTTCCTATCAGCGAGTATTGGATTATACTTGGTGATAGGAAAGTTATGTTAGTGATTGCATCTTTAAATTGTCCTATATACCGAACCAGGCAAGTGCCAGTAGAACAAGAGATGCGAAAAAGACGCTGGCGATGGATAGGATACACTATGAGTAAACCTATTGATAGCATCACAAGGCAGTCCTTATTCTGGAATTCTCAGGGTTAGAGAAATTGAAGGAGACTGGAGAACACATGGAGAAGAAAATTAGAGACAGATCTGAAAGGAACGAGGAAGACAGAAAGACCTTGAGCTGGTGGCGCGGGACAGGAAGACTTGGCATAAGTTGAAAGCTCCTTAGCTAGTAGAAGGGTGATGACAATGATGAGCTACGGAAACAATGTGTTTTGATTTTGTTTTACGTTAATGGTGCTCCCAGCGACCACTAGTTTTACAGGAATAACACTGGATGTAACCTAACTTCCTCACTAACTGATTAAACTTTCATAAGGAAAAGTATCTCAGCAACCGTCAAGATTACGATGGGAAGAAAAAAGGGAAGGTAATTTTAGAAACAACAGTTAGCCGGTCTAAAGAAATGATACCCAACGACTTATATGGATGTGAGAAAACAAAGGTGGGAGTAATATGTAATTTTTAAACTAGACATGTAGGAGTTCTACAGAATTAGTGCCCTAACAACAAATACGGTTACAATATTAGGGACGGAAAAGAACAAGACTGTTGTAATCTATGGCATGTCGTAAGAGGCAACTGACATGAAGTTATGCATAATGCTTTCAACTGTATCGTGTAAAACTACAGAAACCACCCTACTAAAAGATTAAAATTTACCACAAAAGCACATTAATGTTTTGGTGCAGGATTTCCTTAAAGGCACCAGTTGCAATGGTGGCTATCTATATGGAGCGAGAATGAAAATTAAAGTAATTAAGGATTGACGTAAATAAACATCAAATAAACAAAAAGGCCTTATGCAGAAATGATAGTCTTCTTTGAATGTTACCCGAGTTATAATTCTCAAGAATTAATGCAACTTTTAAAACAACTAGTTATTCTATTGTAGTGAAGCCCCAAAATCCATCTACGAGGCCGAGCTTCAAGATTGAACAATTTGTCTAGGAATAAATTAGAATAGTTCCCTTCCACAAAGACGCATACGTCTAGATGGCAGGACCCAAGATTGGAAACATTTAAATAGGGATACATTTGAATAGTTCCCTCAAAGACGCAGACATAGCACATTACAATGGAAGTAGCTTTCAGTGTGCTCTTGAACACTCAGCAATTTATAATGTTGATTTTTGACAGTTTATAATGTTGATCTTTGGCAGTTTATAATGTTGATCTTTGGCAGTTTATAATGTTGATCTTTGGCAGTTTATAATTTTTAAATTTAAATTACCCTAACTTTTTAACGTATTTTATTATATTTATTACCAGTAATAATATAAACATTGGACTATAGGACGGCTCCAGCATAGTAATTCTATTTTATTTTAATTTAACAGACAATCCATTATTCACACATGGCCGATATATGCTGTTGTAGTAGTCCATGCATATGAGAAAATAACGGAAGTGGTAAAACTGATAAAAAATCCCATATTTTACACATCCCGCTAACCAGTTTCTGCACCGTGTAAATTTATGAATCAAACCAGTGACATAAAAATACTTGCCCAAGTTTCCTCTCTGCCTTAGTCTAACGTATTATTTTCCAGCCTGCAAACTATACCTGTTGCCTGCACCTTTTGCTTGGGATGGCAGAACCTTGTGGCTCTGATTTCTTTATGAATACACTTTTAATTATCTAATATGTGCCTTTCCATTAATTAAATATATCGACCGCTACATATTCGCATGCATTTTTATAACTATTTCTTTGTAATTTTACCTAACACTTTCTAAAATAATATTAGCATTGTAATATGAAAATAAATGTTTTCCGTGTAGTTCACGTCGGTCTATAATGAGATAAATAAAGAATAGGCTTACTGGTTACTCTGGCGTGTTTTTAAGACTGGACAAAGATGAGGTTGTGCGTCATATAAAATAGATTGCTATAGAAACCAACGCTACAAGGGTACGGGGACTGTGACACAGGCTTCCTGCAAGAAGGCCAATCTAAAGTGGTGGCTCCATGCTTCGTAAGGAGCAAAAAGCACATTAACAAATGAATATAAAATAAATGTGAGCGTCGAGTGACAGAGTCATTAGAGAGCTTGCTTCTCAAGTCAAAAGTTACGGGTTCGAAACCCAGGAGTGTCATGCTGCAGTCTTCTCAGCTGTAAATGAATACTTGACTGTTGGTTAGCGAATCAGTCACCCCACCTCATAAAGCTGATAATTGGTATAGTAAAGTTTCTAACACTTCACCCCTATGTGGAGTATATCCTTCCTGTGGTTTTCTTTAAAAAATAAGGTTTATAATCTAAGTGTTAGATTAACTGCTTAGCTTTTGGAAGTTTGTAAAAACATCGTGGTTTTTTTTTTTTTCAACTGCGTTAAGAATATCTAGGCCGTGAAATTCTTAACACTGAAAATAGTAAATGGAAAATCAATACTAAGATTACCAGATTCATAATATGCCATACAATTTAATCTGACTTCCAGTTACCAGCATGTCTGTTTGTACTACAGCATTAAGTCACACACACACAAACTACAGGAATGTCTGTTTACTTGTACTATTTTATAGACCAGAACATGCTTGATAAAAGCTTGTATGTTGGCAGTGCCTGTCTGTTTTTGTTTGGATATACGCTTTCATTTTGGCTTAGCGTGATTGGCTGCAGCTGTAATTTTTTTTTTCTTAGTCTGCCCAGTGTTGTATGCAACCTTGTTTAACAAATTGTTGTCAGATATTTTAAGTCTCCCAGCTACTGCTGTTTCTTGCTTTCGAACAGTGCTCTTCTTCTTTCATTTTAATGTGATATTTTTTAAGCCGGTTGGTTGGTTGTAGTTACTGGGACTTCGTCAGGTCACAAAACACATAGCAAATGTTGTATTCATCAGAATGCAAGTGTACACAACAGCAAAACATTAATTAAGGAATTAATAAGTATTCTACACGATTAAGGTATCAGGATTAAACCATCTGATTAAAGTATCATGATTAAATCATCTGATTAAGTTTTCAGGATTAAACCATATGATTAAGGTATCAGGACTAAAGCATCTAAACGAAACCCACGCCTCTTGTGTCTGGATTACTCTCATCAACTCTTCAAATTCCTACCCCGAGTACGTAGGAGACCATGTGTATCCACAAATGTACTTGTATGTCCGGTCAGTTTTGTTGCTGCGTCCCGTGTCATATTGTTGACTACTTTGTATTTTCTCTCTTTACCGTCCTTAGTCTTTTTCCGTCGATTTTTGTGCTTGTTATCACATTATATTCTGGCTTTCCTCTTCTCAAACTTACCCATTGAAAATAAACTACCTGTTGCTAATTTAAACAACAATAATAAACATCCAAATAAAATCCAGACTTCTATTAGGCTATGTATGATTTATATTCGTATATAGAACGGAAGTATGGACTCTAAATTGTCACGAGAGGGTTAGATGTTATTGAAATTCTTTAGTATCCTGGACACAAAATTGTATCAGATGATACCACTATAGTGCCAGATAAGAGTCTGGTCTTATAAGAAATACCCCCTTCTCTGAAAAGAGTAAGGGTGTATAGACATCAAAGGTAGGATCAAACTGTATAAGTTCCTAGAGAAGATGGTAATGTGTTCCCTCTCCAGATCCTCCTCTATTAATTGTATTATTATTAATAACTCTGCTAGGGGTAATAACTTAATTATCTACCAACAGAAACTGTAACTTAACTTAAAGAATTTAAATAAGTCTGCTGGTAAATATTTACAATTTATTTTTACACGTTTTCTTTTCTTGTGAAAATCTTTCACTGAATTCAAAAGTTGATTACAAAATTAAATAAATAAAAACACTTGCAAATCGTTAAAATTATTTACAGTCTTTTATCTTTGTATGAACGTTCTCCTTTCTAGGCTGAAATCACTGTAGGTGTAGATTGTCTGTACCTTATGATTTATGTTATCTTCTTCACGGTTATTGGAATTAAGTAACCACTGACTAGGACGTTTGCCTAGCGAAAATGCACTGTTTATTCATCACAGTCTATCTAGTTTGTGGTGATGCTGTGACAAACTATACAGTAGCCTTGGGTGGCTACTTAGCTTGAGGTCTTGATTTGGTAGTCTGTTCCACCTTGGGTCTGGCAAGAAGACTGTCTCGTCCAGGCTTTTGGATTTGGGTGACTGGCCCTGTATCATTAAAGGGCACTCGCACCTCTGAATCCTATAATGGAGTCTGGCTCCTAAAGGTGGCAGGTAATTGCAGGATGTAACCTGAAAATATATTTAATTTCACCACTGTATTGCCTATCTCTATCTCCCTATCACAGAAGTAGGAGATGAGAGATAGTTTTCAGACAACAGAGTGCAGGTAGACGCACAGGTCACATCAAGTCGGCATTAATACAATTCAGTTCACTGTGAATACAATTTTCCTTCAAATCCTTAGTTAGAACTATATGTCCATGTTTCGCCTCCACAAAGTTATTAGGTTTTGTGAAAAATACGAAGTAATAACTCAAACAATACATTAAAACAATTACTTTCATCCTTCCTTATGTTCCTGGTGAGTGTGCCATTCTATCAACAAATAATTCTTTAAATGCTTTTCTCAATCTACAGACACACTTTTGCCATCATTCTCCATTATTTTAAACATTTCACAAGGCTGGCTTTTGCCTCCAGAATTATACACATGCCTGTAAGTCCGTCAACAACACACCGTAGTTTTCTAACACATTCTACACACTTCCTAACGCACAAATGAATTAATCACTAAATATATATATATATATATATATATATATATATATATATATATATATATATATATATATATATATATATATATATATATATTCTTTCATACCCTCAGGTACACACAGTCGAGCTGTTAATGGTTGCAATGGTCTGCTCTCAGATACAAAAGGCAAAGGCACTGTTCATTAACACTTGTTAGCGCTCTCTGTGGTTTAAATTTTTATTATGGCCTCAATTTGCATTATGCAGGGTCGAGATATATATATATATATATATATATATATATATATATATATATATATATATATATAGAGAGAGAGAGAGAGAGAGAGAGAGAGAGAGAGGTAGAGAGAGAGAGAGAGAGGTCACATCCGGCGACCGAGGCGACAGTTGCCGAAATGTGTGCTAGAGTTCCCAAAATATATGCAAAAATTGTCCTGCTGTTCAATCAAGAATAACTAAGAATTCAAATATCTTCGTTATTCCTGGAGCGATTTTATTCATCCAGAGCTTTAAACATTCTCTGTATTATTCTACATTTTCCTAGCTAATAATCTGTTACCTTCCTAAATGCATTTTATTCTATGCATACTTTAAACAGCAAAATTATGGACTAACCTGAGGCTTCGATGCATTCGACCAAAGATTTCTCCCGTCCTTAAGTACTTGATGTAAAAGTCTCTGCACCGACATGTAGAACAAGATATGTAATATCGCATAGGTGACCTCTTTCAGGTGGTACTTCTCTCCTGGGGTTGTATTTAAATTCCCTTCTCAAGTGATTTGCATACATTCGGACTCCATTCTGGACTGCCCAATGTTTCTGTAAACACGGCGTGATGGTGCGATTTCATTGGTCGGGATATCCTATAGTATTACCAATGTATGGCGCGCTGTTTGGTCACAGTTACACAGAAGGACGTGTTGTGAAAGCAGACCAACTCACGACATACATGATGCAGATTAACATAAAATTAATCCACATTCTGCCATTAACAGAAAATTGATGGAGATTTGCGTGGACAGAGAATATATAAAAACAAAAGGTCAGAGAAATTTACGAAATTAAACTGCATATAAAGCTGCATGCTGATAGTGATTGAAAAAAAAGATACTGAATAATGATAACATTCTCATAAAAAAGCGACACGACTGATAAGTATTTTAACTGCTGCGTATTTAAGTCATAGTGTTAAAGATGGTCGCATCCCGAAAGATATCTTCTACGGACAACTGGCAGATGGCAAAAGAACAGTTGGGCGACGGCAGCTGAGATTCAAAGATGTGTGTAAGCGAGACATTAGGGCACTGGACATAAATCCAGCAACCTGGAAGGATGATGCTGCCGATCGCACAAAGTGGCGATGCTATCTGCGGCGCCACCTCAGCATGGGCGAACAGATGCTCACACAACATGCAGAAGAAAGGAGAAAACATCGAAAGGAACACCAGGAAAATAAGCAGCTGAGGTCTTTCACCTCACGGGCGCATTCCCATGGTTAGTTATGGCTGAAGGGGCTATTATTATTATTATTATGTTAACGTGGTGTCTAAGGCAGATTCCATAGTAAAGGAAAATTTAGGCAGGCAGTGAGATAGAAAGGAATGTCCAGGATCACATTAGGTGACAACGTTTTGTCTGTTTCCAAAAATACGCACACACATATCACATATATATATATACACACACTGGCTCCTATTATTAATTATTACAAATGGTGGCTTTGTATCATTTCATCATCATCATGTTCCTTCTCGCTCCCCATGGAGCATGGAGTCAGTCCTACAGCTGGCTCCTGGCAGGAAGCCCGAACAAAGCATTTATATCCTCTTGTAGCGGTGGCTTCTGTAGCAACTTGTTTTGCGTGACAAGGTTAATGGCTTTGAATGCTTCGTGAATATAGCTATAACGTGGAAGAAGTAATTTTAAAAAAAAAGAATGTTATGTTGCTCCGTGTAATTTTTTTAATAACGAAGAAAAGAGCGGCTTAGCAGAACAGAAATGACATGGTGGGAAATTTAAAAAGACAGTTCACATCTATAACTGATTCATTGTGTTTTAATTTTTTTTTTCCCTCGAAAAGTTTAGGCGACCCTGAGCCTTTGCGCCCCGAGCCAGTGGGCCTATTGGCTCTTCTTTGCCGCCAGTATTATACCGGGCCGTTCTGACGTTATGTTTCTGACTCGCCTTTTCTTTTTAAAAAGTCTGGACCAGAAAGTTCATTCTTTTTTTTTCTTTCTTTTTTTTTTAATTGTTTATTTCAATTTAAAAGCTATGTCTGAAATAAAAATGGTTCAATATTTTTAAAAAGGACACTGCATGTAAAAAGACAAGGAAAAAAAACGAAATTGAAATTGTCCACACCAGCCAGAGGTTCCGATTTTCAAATGTGTTAAACTTTGTTTATTAGGCTTAACACGTTTGGGGAAAATAAGTCATCGGGAACTTGTCAATAAACGCAATCTGCTCGTGACATTTGAACCACTCGTAACAGTTCTTGAAAGGATCGCTGGTGTGAAGGTTTATTTTTTTTATTTCGAAGTGATTTGGGGGCGGGGGTGTTGTATGAATTGCAGTCTATATTTAAACAAATACTGCACATAGTAAAAAGTATATAGATAGTTTTCACGTAGCACCCCTGTCTTATTCTGATAGAGAATAAAATAATAGTAACAATGCAATCTAACATGCATGTGGTAAAAAGCTACTAAGAAGGGTTGGGCTTGGGATTGGTTGCCGTGTACGGTAGAATCTTTAATCCACAAAGACGTAAACAAACAATATGATTAAGTCAACTAAAGAAAATAAAACTCCAAGACATTATTGCGCTCCGTCTCATTTTCTGTACTTAATCATTGTTTACACTGCCTTCGTTCAATTCTTGTCATGTCATGACTCCAGCAACCATCTTTTGCTGATTAGGGTAATCAGTCACGTCGTTTGAACCCAAATTGACACCTGGGATCTGTAGAGAGAAGTGTGGTTTACTAATGTGTAACACATTTTCCTACCAGACAGTGCATGGGGTGCGACCGGATTAGTGAGTAAACAACCTTGGGATGACCACAGTCGATTATATTATCGCTGATAATAGTTTATTGAAAATGAGATAATCTTTTCCGGGCAGACTGGCCGGAGAAGAATTATTCACCTCGAAGGAGATTACATGGGATAGATTATGAGGTCGTGAGTGTAAACATGATCGATAATAGACGGAAGCTGGCATACCATAAATCGTGACTGGTAAACAAAACATTTATTTTTGCGTTTGTTACGCAGGAATTTTTCGTTAGAAAAGGGGAAATATACTCACATTGCATGTGATTGGCTAAGCATTTGAGATGTAAAAATACAGCATTTCTGATTGGACTTGTCATATGGTAGCAGTCTGGATGTGAATTTAGCTCCTTGTGAGTTTACCGCACTGTGAAACTCAGTCGTCAAGAAGACATCTGCTGGAGCAGGAACCAACCGACATCTTACTGGCAGCTAAGTACCCATTCAAAGCTGCCAAGTGAACTCTCTAATAAAGAACTTTTCAAATCAGACCATCACTTGTGAGGTAATTTTTAAGTCTTTCTAACTTCACTCCACCCTTATTTATTTTACATGTGTTAACGATAGTTGATTATTAAATTTGTTATCTTTAAATGTAAAAATGTATAGTTGATTTAGTCATTTTTTTAAAAATGAACTGCACCCGTATGTCTCAGTCATTTTGAATACTTATAACAGAGCTTTTTAAGTAATATTTTACTGAGTTAAATCAGTTGGGGGGGGGGGGGGCTCATCAGAACGAGAAAAATTGTAACTAATAGAAGGTCAAGAAAGATAAAAAAGTTACACGGCCTGGATGCTATCAGCCGTAGTACTTGATTTCTTTAAATTCCTATGAGGCTCCCTAGAATTGAAGCACCATTCTTCAATTCACATCTCTGCCAAGAGTAATCTTGAGCGAAAGGTAGACGCCTTTGTAGACCCTCAGTAGATACTCTGAATTTTGGCCACTGTTGGGCCATCACTGCAGAGCAAGGGGAGTAAATCCCGTGACAGTCACGCAAAACAGATCAGCATCGCTCGGGACTAGCGTGAATACGTAATACTCGTATTTCTAAAACAAAGTCATTATATATGCAAGAAAAGGCCACACTAAGCACTGAAAAACACTATCGTCAAAAGTATATTGTAATCTAATTTTTCATAATAGAAAAGCACGCCATGATATATTTGAAGAACTCATATGAGTTGTTGAAAACGGCTTTTCTCGAAAACGAAGCAAGCATATAATTTGAAAAGGGCGACATAGAGGGAGGATATATCAAGGTTGTCATTGTGGACAAAACAAGACGCAGAAAGAGAAGACATGGACCGAAGTGGATATAAAGATGTTATCACTGCTTTATGCGCCTCGACGCACGAACAGATCTACTGAATGATGATTGACTCAATTACAGTTCACTATAGCAAGGTAATCAAATGGCTTTATTATGGACAAAAAAGGACATTGGCTTAGCAACATTAAGGAGCACATCAAGAGATGGACAGAACATTTCGTTGAACATTCTAATAGAACAGCTCCATGAGATTCTCTAGATATCGAACCGGTGGAAAAGGAGTTATATGTTAATTGTGAAAACCCAGATAAGGATTGAAATAAAGAAAGCCATACATCACCCAAAAGATAGAAAAGCTGCTGGCCCCAAATGGCGTTCCCGCAGAGGCCATCAAAGCAGATATTGACACCTCTGCAGAGATATTATGCAGATTACTCGGTAATGTCTGGGAGAGAGAAGAAATACAAAAAGACTGAATCACACATGTATCTTAGCAACAATATAGACAGCGCTGGAAGAACCAATAATGATTTGAAAATAAAATACAAAAGGCAAGAGTAGTTTCCATTGCTTTTGGAAATATATGGAAATCAGAAAACAGCAAGCTCAAAACTTTAGTAAGAATTTTCAACTTTAAAAAAATGTCTTAACATTGTGAGGTTTTTAAACACCGAAAACAACAAAAACATTAAAGGTAGAAAGTTACACTTTCATAGAAAGAACATTAGGATTGAAGTGGTATGACTTGATCACTAATGGACACAACCAGACAAATGCCAGTGGAACAACATGTCAGGAGAAGACGATGGCGTTGAATATGACACTCACTGAGAAAAAAACACATTATAGCATTACAAGCCAGCCCCATTTTCTATAATCCACACGGTAACAGAAATCATCATCATAACCCTCCACTCCCAAAGGAGCATAGAGGCAAGAGGAGCTTTCATTGCATTGGGAAATATATGGAGAACAAGAGAAATAGGATCCAACACGAAAATAAGAATATTCAACTCAAATGTGAAGTCAGTCCTATTGTATGGCTCGGAGACATGGAGAACAACAAAGACAACAACCAAAAAGCTACAGACTTTCATAAATGGGTGCTTGCGTAGAATAGAGGGATTAAAATGGTATGACAAGGTTACCAACGTGGAACTGATGACAAGAACTAGACAAGTGCCAGTGGAACAAGAGATGACAAGAAGACGATGGCGATGGATAGGACACACACTGAGGAAACCTGCTGATGGAGAGTATTTATTGAAGGCCTGCCTGTGCTTTACAGGGAGCTGAGAAGTTATAATTATGACACTGATGATAAAGGTGATGGTGATGATCGCAATGTTATAATATTACTGAGTTATATATATATATGAGTTCCTTCAGTAATAACCGCCTATGGGTTGCGCCCCTGAGATGATAGGCCGCGGCTGCTTATTTTCCTGATATTCCTTCCGTCGTTTTCTCCCCTCTTTCGCTTGCTGTAAGAGCTTCTTTTCGCCCATTCTGAGGTGGCGCCGTAGATAGCATCGCCGCGTGGTGCGATCGGCAGCTTCATCCTACCAGGTTGCTGGATTTATGTCCAGTGCGCTCATGTTTCTCTTGCACACATCTTTGAATCTCAGCTGCGGTTGCCCAACTGTTCTTTGAGCCATCTGCCAGTTGTCCGTAGATCATATCTTTCGGGATGCGGCCATCTTCCATGCGGCGGACATGGCTAAGCCAGTGTAGTCTGCGCTGTCTAAGCAATGTATACATGTTTTGAAGGCCAGCACGTGACAACACCTCGACATTTGTCACTTTGTCTTTCCACTAAATACCCAGGGTGTGGTTTAGACACCGTAGATGGAAGACATTGAGCCTTCTTTCTTGCTTAGCATAAGTTGTCCAAGTCTCGCTGCCATATAGAAGTGTGCTGGTGGCGCAGGCATTATACACCGCAGCCTATATATATATATATATATATATATATATATATATATATATATATATATATATATATATATATATATATATATATATATATATATATATATATATATATATATATATATATATATATACTGAAGCACGTTAAAAACGCACCACTATTATACATACTGATGCCGAGAAGCTGGGAAAAAAAAAGTGTGGGAATGGATTTTCCCCGTGTTTGTCATGAGGTAGAGAGCGAATGGCTGCTGGAATGGAAAGTGCATGATTCAACCCACGGGTTTGTGTACAGACTACATGAAAACAATGAAAGTTACACGTGCAACACGATTCCCAACAGCTATGACCCTGAAAATGTGTACGCGTTGTGGCAGTATACTCGGTATACCTTGTAAAAAGGCCGTTGAGACAAAACACCCAGTACATGTGCTTGAAATGCCACGACTATCCGAAAACGACCGCCAACGAGCCATTGGTATGTTGGAGACCGGAATGAGCTCGCGGGCCATTGCCAGAAGGATGAATTGCCACCACAGCACTATTGTACGTCTCAATGAACGTTACGGAACCACTGGCATTGCCCGGGATAGACTTCGGATTGGCCAACCACGAGTTACTACCCCTGCGCAAGATCGTCATATTGTGCTGAGTCACCTAAGGAATCGTTCTCTCCCGGCAAGTCAAACAACAAGAGCAATAGTGTGTAGACGTGGGCAAGTCTCTCGAATGACAGTCATACGACAACTCAGAGATACAGGCCTTACTGCAAGACGACCTTATGTTGGGCCAAACTTGACTCACAGACATCGTCAGCAGCGCCTGCAATGGGCAGAGTAACATGTCAGATGGACTAGACTGCAGTGGAATGCTGTCCTATTCACAGACGAGAGCAGATTCAACATATCCTTTGCTGATGGACGTATGCGGATTTGGCGACGGTGTGGAGAGCGCTTTGCAGATTGCTGTGTTCGTCAGCACAACCGATTTGGAGGTGCCAGTATTCACATTTGGGGAGGATTCAGTTTTCACCATCGCTTGCCTCTTCACGTCTTCCGTGGAAATGTTAATGCTGTGACATATCGAGATGAGGTTCTGAATGCATTGGTTGCTCCTGCGTTCACAAATTATCCAGACTTGCAGCTTCTCCAGCAGGATAACGCACGTGCGCACACCGCATGCATTACGCAGCAATATCTACAGCAGCAGAACATTGTGACGATTGATTGGCCTGCCCTATCACCAGACATGTCCCATATAGAACATCTGTGGGACGAGCTTGGACGCAGAGTCTACAGGCAAGGTTCTCCAGCTAATCTGCAACAGCTCGAAGCTGCTCTTACACGTGAATGGGACTTGATTCCCCGGAATTTCCTTCAGAGACTTGTGCGTTCCATGCGGAGCCGCTGCCAATCTTGTTTGCAAGCACACGGTGGACATACCAGATACTGAGGATAGTGTGAATGAATTTTTTTATTGGTTGCAATTTTTCGTTTTCTCCCTTGCCTGCACAGAATGCAATGAATTTCATAACAATCAAATGTACAAATTAATGACCAGCATGGATTCATAGGAAAATGAATAACGATTCCAAATATGTAAACTTGTAAACACTTATATTTACATTTCACACTCTGTTCCTGGATTATACAGGTGGTGCGTTTTTAATGTGCTTCAGTATATATATATATACTGAAGCACATTAAAAACGCACCACCTGTATAATCCAGGAACAGAGTGTGAAATGTAAATATAAGTGTGTACAAGTTTACATATTTGGAATCTTTATTCATTTTCCTATGAATCCATGCTGGTCATTAATTTGTACATTTGATTGTTATGAAATTCATTGCATTCTGTGCAGGCAAGGGAGAAAACCAAAAATACAAAAAAATGCACGTGCGTTATCCTGCTGGAGAAGCTGCAAGTCTGGATAAATTGTGAACGCAGGAGCAACCAGTGCATCCAGAACCTCATCTCGATATGTCACAGCATTAACATTTCCACGGAAGACGTGAAGAGGCAAGCGATGGTGAAAACTGAATCCTCCCCAAATGTGAATACTGCCACCTCGCAATCGGTTGACACAGCAATCTGCAAAGCGCTCTTCACACCGTCGCTAAATCCGCATACGCCCATCTGGACGAGTAGGACAGCATTCAACTGCAACTGTAATTTACCACTTCTTTTAAAAACCGGTCTTTCTTCTTCTTCTGTCCTTAGCCACATGTGACCGTGCCGGTATCTTGTTACCTGAGAACTGGTCCAAAGGCACCAAATTACACTATGTCGCAGCGTGGATGTTTCTTTTATTATCTATTGTAACTAGGTGACTGAGGCAGGCCTAGTTATTACTCTATGTGGTCAAATTTCCTTCCTTGACCTATCTCCCAAGTAGAGCTATCTCTTTAACTGGCCCTTTTCGCCAGAGATGGTGATTCCTGGATGAGATAAGGTTCGTCTTTACTTCAACCCAGACCACGTTCTTCTCTCCTTGGTGGTGTATAGCGACTGATGTGTATAGGGTGTTCTATTATTTCTATCTCTCCTATTACTCACTTCTAATAACTCTCCATTCCTTAATCTCTTCACACATCAAAGCAACTTGAGTGATGTGATTCAATTTCGAAAACAACTTTTATTTACATAAGATGATCCAAGATCAACCAACATAATTCATCAGATACAGTTCTCAATTACAATGTCCTCAAGTCTTCCACTTAATTCAATCAAATATCTCAAAGCATAGTTATATATTGTTTCTCCTGTAGCCTCTTGTATATTTCGTTGTATACCTAGCTTACTAAAGTTCCTTCTCATTTTACACTATTTTTCTCATATTTTTTACAACAGTTCTTCTAAATCCTTGCAGTCATGTTCTCACCCAATCTCAACCTAGTTAGGTTTAACTCCTTTAAATGCAGCATATAAGATTCAATAGCTACACCTGAAATAATCAAACAATGTCCAACACCAAAATGGCCTCCACCATACTTACTCTAATATGAGAGAGCGCATGAGATGTTTCATGAATATCAGATTCACTTGTGGTGGCGTCTTCATACTTACTCTTATATGAGAGAGCGCATGATATGTTTCATAAATGTCAGTGCTGTAAACCCTTTGTTCAATACAATCTCGTTTAATGGCAATGCCTCATCTTCTTGGTATGACAGCCCATCCTAGCTATCTGATAACAAGTTATTCACTTTTCTTTTTTAAGCTTTAATATTGCCCTTGCTTCAATATTATCTTCTGTAGCTCGCTCCCTTAAATGTGAGCGTCGTTAGCCTGGGACAAATTTGCTGAAAGTCAAAAAAATGTTCAAAATTTCCTCTTACCGTTTTAAAACGAAGTCCAGCACCTATCACAATCCCTACTGTTCACCCTTAATCTATTCCTAATATGTTCATCTCAGTATTTAACCACAGATAATCTACTCTCCTGAATTCCTATCGCTAAGAAATTCTAAATCTAGCTATCAGTTTCTGGATACGAACACTTGTTGACCACAAGTTCGTTTCTTGAGAGCCCTAGGCGGCACTTCTTGCTTCCGCAAATTTTCTGATGGGACTGATCTCTTTTCGTCCTCAAAGGTCTAAAACAGGGACCCTTACAAAAACCACTACATTTTCATTCTTTTATCTCCCATGTTAAGAATGAATAGCCTATCACTTAAATTATTCTGATTTTCTAACCCATTTTTATATACTCTTTCATCTTGTTAACACCAAATAACTGTTCGACTTACTTAAACCCACAGTGTATTTTACACTGTACAACCCCACGGCCTAATATCTGGCTTTTGGCTAGGATCATGTGTCTACACACAGGGACCGGTACAGTGACATTCATGTGTCATTAGGTCCCTTGTGTGAGAACACAGAGGATCACTAGGTGACACATTTTGTCACTGGGTCTTCTAGTGTTGGGACATGTGGTCTTGACCAGAGCCGGGTTTTGGGCGGGGACAATGCGACCTCATGCGAGGAAAAAAAAAAAATAAAAAAAAAAAAGAATCCGGCTTTTGGCTGGAATCATGTGTCTACACACAGGGACCGGTACAGTGACATTCATGTGTCATTAGGTCTCTTGTGTGAGAACACAGAAGATCACTACGGTGACACATGTTGTCATTGGGTCTTCTTGTGTTGGGACATGTGGTCTTGACCAGGGCCGGGTTTGGGCGGGGATAATGCGACCTCATGCGAGGAAAAAATATGCGACCTCAAGCGAGGAAAAAAATAAATAAATAAATAAAAAAAAAATAAAAAAAGGGATCATGTGTCTAGACACAGGGACCGGTACAGTGACATTCGTGTGTCATTAGGTCTCTTGTGTGAGAACACAGAAGATCACTACGGTGACACATGTTGTCATTGGGTCTTCTTGTGTTGGGACATGTGGTCTTGACCAGGGCCGGGTTTGGGCGAGGATAATGCGACCTCATGCGAGGAAAAAATATGCGACCTTAAGCGAGGAAAAAAAAAAAGTCTAGACACAGGGACCGGTACAGTGACATTCATGTGTCATTAGGTCCCTTGTGTGAGAACACAGAGGATCACTAGGTGACACATTTTGTCACTGGGTCTTCTTGTGTTGGGACATGTGGTCTTGACCGGGGCCGGGTTTGGGCGGGGACAATGCGACCTCATGCGAGGAAAAAATATGCGACCTCATGCGAGGAAAAAAAAAAAAAAACAAGTGTTCAAGTGTTTTTTCACAGATTTTCGTGCGGATTACCTTTGTTGTGAGCGTGTGTGTTTTTTTTTTCTATCCATAATGGAAGTACAAGATATTATTCTAAACATGGAAGACGCCCTGGAAGGCGGGTCGCTGCACAGACCCGGTACTCTAGTTCTAACAACATCCGGACCACAAGCCTCGAGAGCTTCTTACTCGCTGATGGCCAGCATTTTGGCTGGACCTGCAGGGGTGGGCTCAAATAACATTGCAGCCCTTTACAGATTCTCAGACCGTCTAAAATGATATGCGACCCTGACGACGTCAGCTCATATAACGCACTATCAGAAGCTTCATGGGAAGAAATTCGAATGGGATAATCCCAAGATGTCTATAATCATAGAACATCAAGAGAAAGAAAAGTCCAAGGGGGTGCTACACTGGCTACCCCCAACGATAAAAAAGGACGCTGTTCTGCAAATCGTCACATCCATTACGGGCGACAAAGAAGCCGACGCTTTTCAGTTAAAGAACGCCACTGACAAGTGGGCCTTCATGAGTAACCCGACCAGAAACATCCCGCACTATGTCAACATGAGACTACAGTCGCAGGGACACGAGACAAACGTAAAAATTTCTGTGACAATGACCGGTAGACGAACGCCTTGCGCGATTTGTGGTTTGGACAGTCATTGGGTTAACCAATGCCCAAAAAGGAAACCGCAAGTAGCAACCACAGTTACAGTTCCGGACAAAGTACAACCTACAAAATCAGCACCATCAACATCAGCTGCACCATTAATACAAAACAACCCCCAGATAACCAATGACGCACCACAAGACACAAATAACGTGGATTTACCCGAATCTGACCCAGAAGATATGAACAATGACAAATTTACACTTTTTGTAAACAAGAGGAAACAGAAGAAAGAGAAGTCGAAACAGATTAAAATCAAAAGAAGAATTACGCAGATGTCCCCTCAGTCCACTCTGGGTGACACCAATATGACCACTGACATAAACAACAAGCATGACAGCAGCACAAGTGATTGTGACACAGACACACCACTCCGAGGTGGTGTCCCCTCTTCCTGGGCAGCGATGGCTACAGAGGATTACTATGACCCAGTGTTATCAATAGACCTGGGGAGTAACTCACCGGGACAGGACTTAACCTTCTGAAAATGGAAAAAAACTCTTTCACAAGCGCGTCGCACGTACACAGACGACCCAGAGTTACAGAAGGGAAACTCGTGATGCTTAAAGACGTTAAGAACTGTGTAACTAAAATAATACATATAAATATGAATTCAAGGACAGATAGAGATA
Organism: Oreohelix idahoensis; assembly: GCA_024509875.1. NCBI lineage: Eukaryota > Metazoa > Mollusca > Gastropoda > Stylommatophora > Oreohelicidae > Oreohelix > Oreohelix idahoensis. The sequence goes on along the minus strand of JAMPIV010007822.1, from coordinate 7,022 downwards.
CAAAATACTTAGTGGATACATATATGTGCAAATGGAGATACACAAGTATGTATTTACAATGCTATAATTCTCTTCCTTTTCAAGACATCCTTTCCCTTTGTAGTATCTTGATACTTATTTCCTTTTCTGCCCTTTGGTTTTTCTTTTCTTTTTCATTACATAACCACACCCTTTCCTCCAATAGTCCCTTTTGTCAATTATCATCCTGTAATCCGTGTCCCAAGTCTCGGGCCTTTCTTTTCTTGAGTGGCATTTTTCTCTACATCCTTTCAACCTTATCCCTTATCTTCACAGATGCTCAAGTACCTTTCCTCTTTCCTAGAACTGACTGCACCTACTCTATGCAGTAACAAGGGAACTGCATAATTTTGTTTAATTTTATGTAAATGTTTAAAGAAATAATGTTTGGGTTGTTTTTTCCTTGGCGCACACTGTTTTACACCCCAAAACTACGCCCTTTAGTTTAACCTTGTTGTCTTTAAACATAAATGGTTTAACAAATAAACTAAACTCTCTGGAAATACTAATTAAAAAATACCAACCCGATTTTGTTTTTTCTGCAAGAAACCAGAGTTATTTCAAACTTCCGTGCTAAACAAATTACAACAAAATTAGGCTTAAGAAACGGGTGGTTTAGTATAGGGACATCACACACAGGTGTAGCGATCTTACAAGTATCAGAAGACTGGGAAACAACACACCATAACACGGACACTAGCGGTAGATTAGTTTGTGTCCAAATTAAAAATAAACAAAGCGAACAAGACACATACACATTGGTCAATGTATACGCTCCCAGTCAAAGGGCAAGCCAGCCAACCTTTTATGGAGAGCTCTCTGATTTTTTGTCACCACAATACAAAGGAGGGAACTTAATTTTAGGAGGGGATTTTAATTGTGTCACGTCTGACCTGGATCGTGCTGGTCGAACCTTACAAAAACAGAACACATATGTGAATAAGAATCAGACATCTCCGTGGAAGATATTACAAACTATTTTAGATGAGCATGGTCTAAAGGATACCTTTAGAAGTGTTGAACCAAATAATAGATCGTACACTTTCATAGATAAGACATACCCAGGCTTACGACGAGCTTCTAGGATAGATAGGATATATACATCAGAAATTTACAAGGTACAGAAAACACAACATATTAACAGCACACTCGATTTCACAGACCATAAAGCAGTTTATACAGTGTTAGGTATAGGGACGCCCATTATAACATCTAAAAGATCTCCACATTGGAAGTTTAATAACAGTTTACTTAAACATGATTTCTTCACAAAGGAAATAACGCAGCTCATATTAGGATACACAGAACAGATCCCTGAACAAAATATTGCAGGATATTGGGACCTATTAAAAAACACCATAAAAGACAGGACACAGGTCCTGGCAACCTACATACACAGGACATCCAAAACACAAGAAAAGATATTAGAACAAGCTATCAAACTGACAAAAAAGATAGACAAAACTGACCCGGTTATTCAGATGTTACAGGACCAGTTAGAACAGCATAAACAACACATATACAAAGGTGCAATGCTGAGAACGAAGTTATACACAACACAAGAGACTCCAAACAAACAGTATTTGGCAATAGAACAGAACGTTCAACAAAATAAGCAGATTCGCCAAATACAAGATAACAATGGACAATTGCAAACAAACAACACAAACATATGTCAGACCATTTTGGAATTTTATAAACATTTATACACCAAAGAAGAAACAAGAACAGACACGCAAAAAAAAAATTTTAAAGTACACAAAATCTCTTACAGAACAAGAAAATAAAAAATTTAGACCAAGTTATAACACTCGAAAATTTGAGGGAGGCAGTAAACACACTAAACAGAGATAAGACCCCTGGCCCAGATGGCCTTACATCAGAATTCTATATTTTCTTTTTTCCCGTTCTTGGACCACTATTAATGAAAGTTTTTGAGGAAGCTTTTCAGAAAGGCGAACTTCCTGAAAGTTTAAACCAGTCGTACATAGTACTCTTACCAAAAGAAAAAACAGATAGGAAACTACTAAAAAACTATAGACCCATATCACTTCTAAACACTGATTACAAAATTTTAACTAAAACTTTAACTAATAAACTGAAATCATTCATGCATATCCTAACTCATGTCGACCAACAGAACAGCGTGCCGCAGAGAAATATTAGCAAACATACACACTTTTTTAGAGACCTGATTAACTACGCGGCAGACAAGCAGCACGAGGCCGCTATTTTATCGTTGGACCAAGAAAAAGCCTTCGACAGGGTATCCCATTCCTTTTTGCACAAAACACTGCTTGCTTGTAATGTAGGGCCATACTTTAGGAAATGGATAGAAATTATATATAAAACACCCGAAAGTAGACTTTTAATTAAGGTGACCAGACGTCCCGGTTTTTCCGGGACAGTCCCGGTTTTCGACCATTTTTGATAATTTGTCCCGACTTTTTTTTCGATGCAATCCGGGACGCCAATTTGTCCCGGTTTTGGACGAATTTGCCAATTTGGCATAAATCTCACAGATTAAAAAAAAAATTATTATTCGGTTGCTGACTTGAGGGAATTTTTAATTATTAGTGAACTGGCGCCGAAACAGCACAAGAGGTTGTCATGACCGCGAATTAGTTTTGTAGTTCCAATGTGATATTCGCAGTTATTTTAAATTTTAAGTAGTGGTAAAGTACCAAGATTTTGCGTACGGTATACGTTTATTTAATTTAAACGGTTCATATTTTGTTATTGTTGTAAGAAAATGGTACCAAAGCGTAAATGCAGTTTCAATGAAGATTTACAAAAGGAATATCCGTTTATTAAAAAGAGTACATCAAACTTCAATGTACGATGCAATATATGTGCCTCCGGGTTTTCGATAAGCCATAGTGGACGTGGTGATATTAAGAACCACATAAGCAGTGAGAAACATAAGAGAGCCGTCGTTACAGCTGCATCAAGCTCGTCGTTAACCACTTTCTTCAGAGCTGATAAAATTGGTGACCAAGAAGAGCAATTAGCTGCTATAGAAGGCGCCTTTGCATACCATACAGTGCTATACAATCATACTTTCAGGTCTATGGATTGCACATCAAAATTACTTCAGGTTACTTTAGAGCCAAAATTTGCATGTGCACGTACGAAAACAGAAGCCATTATTCGAAATGTCTTGGCACCCCATATTCTAAATGAGTTAAGGTGTGACCTAGAAAAGTCTACATTTATTTCTGTACTGACAGATGCATCCAACCACAAAGAATTCAAGATTTTTCCTTTGCTTGTCAGATACTTTGATCACAGTAATGGAGTGAAAATTAAAATATTAGAGTTAAAGTCATTGCCAGGTGAAACATCTGATACTGTAAGTAGTTTTCTTAATGACTGCATAACTGAAAATGGTTTAGACAGGAAAGTAGTTGGATTATGCGCAGACAACACAAATTCCAATTTTGGAGGTGCTGAAAGGAAAGGACAGAACAATGTTTTCAAAAAACTGCAAGAAAACCTTGGACATGGTCTTATAGGAGTTGGGTGTGCAGGTCATATTTTCCACAACACTGTTCGAACAGCCTGTTGATGTCGAGCTGATTATTGCTAAAATTTATCTACTCTTCAAATCATACACAGTACGAGTTGAAAGACTCAAGGAGTTTTGCCAGTTTGTGGAAACAGACTTCCAGATGATCTTAGGTTATGCTCAGACTAGGTGGCTTGCCCTGCTGCCTGCTGTTGAAAGAGTTCTTCAGATATTCCTGCCTCTAAAATCATATTTTCAATCTCAAGACAGATGCCCAGTTTTTATACAGACATTCTTTGAAAATCCTCTATCTGAGGCATGGCTTGTTTTTGTTTACAGTCAGGCCTCTCCATTCCACGAAGCAGTGCAAAAAATAGAGGCACAGACGGTCACTGTGTTTGAAGTCATTGACAGCATCAACAGGTTGAAAACTATTTTGAAGTCCAAACTGGAAGACTGTTTCTTGCCATCAAGAGTTAAGCTAATCCTGCGCCTTCAAACTAATTTCTATACGAAAAGCTGGAAATGGAAGGACTTCCAAAGGAGGATGTGAAAAAGTTTCTTGCTAGCGTTTCATTCTATGAAACAGCTTTCAATTATTTGAATAAATGGGTTGCAAAAAATTTTCAAGACCTACAATCCTACAGCTGGGTAACGCTGAACAGAATACCAATTTGAGCAGATATTGAGATATCATCATCACTAGTGATTCAAACATTACCTTCAGCCCACTTTACATAAACTGAAATTTATGACGAATATGTCTATATGAAGCAGTTTGTTACTTCTCAGAAAATTAGTGAATGGAGTGCCAAAAAAACATTGCCACCACAACGTTGGATTGAAATGGTTTCCCACTTCAAAAACAATAATGTGACATTTTCAAATATTTTGAAGTTGGCGGAGTTTTTTTTCTGTCTACCTGGAACAAATGCTGCCACAGAAAGAGTGTTTTCTTTGATGAACAGCTTATGGGCAAGTGATAAAACACAGCTAGGTGTTGAAACTTTGAAAGCTATGTTGACAACCAAAGTGAACTGTGAGGAAACACGTGTCGAGTTTTTTAAGATGCTGCTTGCAAAGAAGGACCTATTGATAAAAATCCACTCATCTGAAAAGTACAGTAACTCAGCTTCACCTTAAGTAAGGATTATTGATGTTTTTCTCTCTTATTAGTTTAAGTAGTTAAACTTATACAGTAAAATGTAGTTTACTCAATGTTATTCCTATGTATATATAAAATGTATATTATTTTAAATTGACATCCACTTGATTTTTCCGGGACGTGTCCTGACTTTTGACCTTTTCTTTACCCTTTTGTCCCGATTTTTTGCATTGAAATAGGTCAAATCTACTATTTTGTCCCGGATTAGGGTTTTGAAAATATGGTCACCTTACTTTTAATAAATCACACAATCACAGAACCGTTTATTCTAACTAGGTCAGTCAGGCAAGGCTGTCCACTCTCGCCTTTGCTATATGTACTGTCAATAGAACCCGTGTTAGAGAAAATTAGACAAGACACAAACATCACGGGGGTTTTCATTCCAGGACAAGGTCAAAGGAAATTAGCCGCGTACGCGGACGATACGATTTTTTTCCCAACCAAAATTTCCTCTATTCAAAATATTTTAAATACCTTTAATGAGTTTGGACGAGCCAGTGAAGCAAAACTAAACATTCAGAAATCAAAGTTAATGGGAATAGGTAAATGGAGAAACAGATCAGATTTCCCTTTCCAGTTGCTACAAGTAAATGAAATAAAAATTTACGGTATTACATACACTGCCACACCAACACAAAGGAATACAGAGGTGTGGAAAAACTTGTTAGAGAAAATAAAAAAACAGACTAGAAAGATATAAATATAAAACTACTACAATTTTTGGAAGATCGGTTTTAATCAACACTTTTATTTTACCTAAATTGATTTACATAGCAAATGTTCAAACCATTCCTCAAGAAATTATTACACAAATAAACAAACTCATAAGAACTTTCTTATTCGATCATTTGTTTTTTTACTGTAGTACAGTCACTTCTACAATAGGAATTTTGAAAAAGGAATTGATGGTCTACTTTCCACGCAGTATAGACATGTATAGAGCTATCATGCTGAATTCCCTACCAAAGTGCACACAACAAGTAGAACTGAAACTTTTGAGCCTGATAGTGGAATTTAAATATTTAGTCTGGATTTGTAGGAACTGCGCGGTGTTTGAAGGAAAACAGTACAACGCCCACTTATTCTCAAAATTATTCTTACAAAAAACACAATATATCAAAAGTTGAAGGGGTTGAGGGAGGGGGAGGGGGAGGGGGAGGGGGGGCGGTGGAAAAAGGAGGGGGGGGGGGGGAAACTAATTTCAACCCAGATTTTGACTGTACATATGTTTAAATAATTATAGCCATGTTTTGGCTTTCTGGATGCAAGGTCAATGTATATGTGAGGATTTTTTGGGGAACATTTTCTTTCATGTGTGCCAGTGAGTGAGAGTATGCGTGTTTTTTATATGCATTATACAATTTGCGGGTTCTTGTAAATTCTAAAAGGAATTTAAAAAAGGAAAAATGGAAGTGGGAGCAAGTGTAAGCTTTTTTATACATATGTAAAATACTATGAACTGTTTACGAATTTGAATTAGCTATAAATCCTTTTTTAATTTTCTTAAAATTTTTTATTTTTATTTCTATTTAATCTTTTATTATATTATTTTATTATTATTATTTAAATAATTTGTTTAACTTTATTTGGGAGAGTGCGAATGAGGCTTTATATGTAATATACAATGTATTTGCCTGGTATTTCATGCAATGTACCCGTTTTGTAAAGTTGAAGAACGATAAATAAAAGTGTTTAAAAAAAAAAAAAAAAAGGTGACACTAGTTTTCAAGTGTTTTTTCACAGATTTTCGTGCGGATTACCTTTGTTGTGATCGTGTGTGTGTGTTTTTTCTATCCAAAATGGAAGTACAAGATATTATTCTAAACATGGAAGACGCCCTGGAAGGCGGGTCGCTGCACAGACCCGGTACTCTAGTTCTAACAACATCCGGACCACAAGCCGCGAGAGCCTCTTACTCGCTGATGGCCAGCATTTTGGCTGGACCTGCAGGGGTGGGCTCAAATAACATTGCAGCCCTTTACAGATTCTCAGACCCTCTAAAATGGTATGCGACCCTGACGACGTCAGCTCATATAACGCACTATCAGAAGCTTCATGGGAAGAAATTCGAATGGGATAATCCCAAGATGTCAATAATCATAGAACATCAAGAGAAAGAAAAGTCCAAGGGGGTGCTACATTGGCTACCCCCAACGATAAAAAAGGACGCTGTTCTGCAAATCGTCACATCCATTACGGGCGACAAAGAAGCCGATGCTTTTCAGTTAAAGAACGCCACTGACAAGTGGGCCTTCATGAGTAACCCGACCAGAAACATCCCGCACTATGTCAACATGAGACTACAGTCGCAGGGACACGAGACAAACGTAA
>JAMPIV010007821.1:0-51486 GCA_024509875.1 Oreohelix idahoensis | reverse complement strand
ACTTTTTTCTCCACGTGAGAAAACGACATGGTTGTTGAGCAGAACTTTAGCCTTACAAACAAAGTATACACTTCAGGTCAACTTCAAGATGCTGTACATCGTTTAGTCCGCTGACAGAGCAAGAACTCAGAAGATGAAGATGTACATTCCACCAGCAGAATTGAGAGAAAGATTAATTTACAGAAACAAAACGATTGTCTACACGGGAGAGATTAGATTAGATATAATAACGCCTACATTTACGACCACAACATGACGAAGAAAAAGAACCTCTTGCGTCCATAATCAAGTCTAACCCATTTACTTATAGTAGTCAGGAGACTACAAAACCGTCACACTCCGAGTCAAACACAGTCTACCATATTCTTCTTGGGATGTTAGCGAAGATGAACAGGACCTTTAAAATCAGCAACAGAGAACATTAGACCCCCCCACGGTAGCTACCAACTATTTACCAAGGACCTCAGAGAACATGGTTGTCAGGGGACTACATAACCTGTCTAACCTCCAGGTCTGACCACCTGCCTACATACTCTAGCTCGTGTTAGCGTATGTACGAAACACGTCTTTACCAAGGGACGAAACACGTAAACATTGCCCATCACCTTAACCAGATGTCTTACAGCCGAGAGGGGCAGTATTATAAATTAACCACAGAAAGAAGAATCGTAATTGATAAGCCCTTCAGCACCAGGTGGAATCTGAACTTGAACGTAACAGAACGAGAAGACAAGCGACCGATAGAAGGTTTGGATGATACAGCTAGCACCCGAATTTACGCATTGCTACCAAACGCCCTATAAACCCCAACCGTCGATCACTAGATTTCACAACAAGAGAGCGAAATTGCCTACGATTACCGCCAAGGAACAAATCTCACGAACAAGATTCACAAAGTATCATCATCGCCAAGTAACATAAACCTTCACTAGGTTACACACACCAAAGTTATTAAAATTATTTGTTCGCCCCATGCACTCCTGCCAGTGAGCGACCTGATAAACACAAACATCGCAAATGCATATAAACTTTCGTCCCACAAGTATGAAAGTCGTTCTCTCCAGATAGAGGAAATTACACTTGCTTGAAACTTGTAAAAAACAAATCTCCAACTTAGCGTGTAATCGCTCGTAATGCATTCCCCAGCTATAGTGCTTGAATACGGTACTCCAATCAAAATAGTTAGATACTCTACGGTTAGGTTAATTACATTAATTAAGTCACAACTGTGTTTAGCTTAACTTGATATTCATTATCATTGGAGCCACGCTAGATCAAACACATATGCCTTAACAGGAGTGTGTGCACGAAGGTAGATTAAAGCACATATAGTCCAATAAGAGTGTGATCAAAATAGATCAAAGTACGTAGCCTTAAGAGTGTGACAAAAGTAGAGTGAATACATAGAAGTTTCATCATTGTGGACACAGCTAGATGTAGACACATATAAATCCTTATGAGTTGTGACAAACTAGGAATAGTAATACATTATATTTTTAGGAAACTTAAACAGTGCTTTCTTCCCAAGGTACAAGATGCAGTTCATGACCAGATGATCAACACTGACATTGGTTAAAATATGTTTTTAAATAGTTAGGGTACATTAACATGCATAGATTAATTTATTAATAATTTGTACCTATTTCAGGCCGATAATAAAGGTATTCAAGACCAGCAGAAAAAAAAAAAAGAAAAGAGAAAAAGAAAAGAAAGAAGGGAAAGTGATCCAGAGACTCAGTCAAGATGGAGTCTTACTCATTGGACATAGGCAACATATTGCACTGAGGATGAATCGGTTTCCCCACTTTTTACTGCACCTGGTTGTACAGAGATAACGAAAAAAAAAAATGCGTTGACAACATGGTATTTGGTTGCTTGTATTCAATGGTAGATTTATGGTGTACTGCCATTACTTATATCTAAAGATGACGGATATTTAACCCGGCACTAAATACGAATGTAGTATAGAGGTCATGAGACAGAGTATATTGTCTACTTACTACGATCCATCGGAGCAGTTAGATATTTTGTTAATAGTATCTGACTAGCGCCCATAATAGCTATGCATACTAGGTACATATAGGTTTAGACAGAGTGAAGGATTTGGAACATGTATGCTATCCACGACTAGAATCAGTCTGGGCAACATCAACTCTGACCAATAGCTGGACATCGCTTCACTATTCACATTAGGAAAGATCCCCCCTCCCATTATATTACTGATGCACCACTTAATTAAGTTATTTCTGCTTATCTGTCTCTAGTTATAATGGATAACATTACATTAACAGCAGATATTTCAAGACATATAGAGGTACTCACCAACCTCTGTGTACAGAGACAGAAACCATGTCGAAAAAGAGAAACATATATATATATATATATATATATATATATATATATATATATATATATATATATATATATATATATATATATATATATATATATATATGATAATAAGTTGCAGAGCCCATGTGATTTATTTTTTTTTTGTTGAGTATTGATGTATGCCTCATAGATAAGGTTCAGCAATGAGGTTTTTTTAGCGTTACATTTTGCTTCAAAAATTTTTTTTTTTGGATGAAATTTTTTAACATGTTGACTTTGAATATGTATACACCGCGCGGCTAATAATGGTTATGTTAATGAAGAATAGGATGGGATTGCCGTAGATGATGGAACACAAATATGTCTCGTCCCTATGCGCGATACATTTGTATGGCCCCGGGTTGTATGTCACGTTGGACTTTGCTAGGAGCATTATAAAATGCTCAAGCAGGAATTAATAAGCGTGATTTTGGGTTTTGGTTAAGAGGGGTAAAGTATGAAAAAATGGTTTAAGAAATAAGAATATTGGATTTGAATAAAGAAATATTTGTCTTGCTAAAAGGGGGTTTAATATGAGTGAAGTGAAATCATGCTTTGATCAAAGGGAGAAGACTCTAATGATTAAAGTCAGGGGAGGAAAGTGCTTAATTACACTTAAGTAGATTTGGTGAGTTGGTAATTATGGTTTAGAAAATGTACATATAAGAATTGTATAGCAAGCTTTAGAGAATACAATATAAGGTTAAGTCAAATTATGCAAAGGGTGGGAGACAAATGGTTAATTACCTCCCTTATATGATTCAGTGAGTTGAGAGAAAAAAAAATATGCACGTGAAAAAGTTGAGTGAAGTTTCACCAGGACAACGGATGACACTTCAAAAATCTGAGTTGTTTTACACAGCGGATAAGCGTTGAACATTTTTCAGCTAAGCGAAAGAATAGGAGGAACCAATGAATTTACAGTAAACAAGGACAGATGAGCTAGTCATGATTTTATAGAAGAGAACGCCATTTAGACGCGCTGTTGAGCCGGTCGCATTTTTTCGGAGGAAGCAGTCTGGTTAAGGACCGTAGAGTGGCAGAAATGTGTTTTCTGACAGGCTGTTGAGTTACATTTCTGTGCAGAATAAACTTTACAGTAAACAAGGACAGATGAGCTAGTAATGATTTTATAGAGGAGAACCCATTTAGACGCGCTGTTGAGCGGTCGCATTTTTCGGAGGAAGCAGTCCTGGTTAAGGACGTAGAGTGGCAGGAATGTGTTTTCTGCCAGGCTCAAGTTACATTTCTGTGGGAAACAGAATAAATTTACAGTAAACAAGGACAGATGAGCTAGTAATGATTTTATAGAGGAGAACCCATTTAGACGCGCTGTTGAGCGGTCGCATTTTTTCGGAGGAAGCAGTCCTGGTTAAGGACGTAGAGTGGCAGGAATGTGTTTTCTGCCAGGCTCAAGTTACATTTCTGTGAGAAACAGAATGAATACTTTTGAAGAATCCTATAGACCTAGTTAGAGTAGTAGAATGTATTCACATATGAGAGACAGAACTGTGTTTAAAATATAGGTTTAGAGATAAGGGGTGATAGTAAGAAATATGAGTGTTGTGAGGATTCCGTGCAACCAAAGTAAGTAGGTCCTTTGGCTCATAACTTTTGATAGACATTGAATAGAATGATTTCAGAAGCTGAAATAAAGTATTACAAGGTTAAAGACGCTTACAATTAAGTGAGCGGAGAACAATGAGAAACGAAGCTGAAGCTACAAAATTGACTATGAGGTGAATAAACTGAGCCTAAGTAAGCAGCTGAGAAGGTTTATAGAAGAACGTGGATTTAATAGCAACATCGACTGCTACAAGTAAGATGAGTAAACAATTGAAGGGTGTTTGTATTTACGGGATGAAACATGCGCTCTCTAGCAGGTATAAGTATGAGGATACTGCAACAGGTGTACCCAATGTATTGATTTGCATATATGAATTTTAAGATGATGGCATTTGATTAATTTGAGTCAAATCTGACAGGATTAGTAGATGAAAGAAACCAACTCAGGAAAAAGTTGATGAAAGGCTTGGGAGAAGCCAGAATCAATAGAGAAGCCTTAAGGGAAGAAAATAGGTATAAACCATATCTGTTTGGTGTTTCTCTTGGTAGAGAGCTATATATAAATATATATATATATATATATATATATATATATGTAGATAGACTTATATATACTATATATAGTATATAATATATATGTTACAGGTACATGGTATATATACCCAGGAGGAATGGGATCTACAAGAGATAGTTAGGAAATGTTTGTACCTGGAATTAGTACCACATGCCTCTGTTATGATGAACTTATAAGAAGTAAATAAACTGTTTGTTTTGATGCGAACGTTGCTTACAAGTTGGGTTCAGTCTCTCAAAGGTTGTTGAGTGCCTAGAGTAAACAAGATACTGGCCGACATAAAGAGAAACTAACTACTATACGATTGCTGTCACTTAAGTAACATCACAAGAAGGGATGGAACGAGTTTAGGTTGGAAGTTTTGATGAGAATATCATCCAGGAATCAATAACTCCTGGCGGTGTGAGGGGACAGTATTAAGATATACTCTTACTTGGAAGATAGGTCAATGGATCAAATGGGACAAATAGAAGATAGACAACTAGGCCTTGCACCCAGTCACCTAGTTTACTTTAAAAGGAAGAGATAGCACTGTCACATATTATTATTAATTGGCGCCCGTGACCAACCCTTCTTAAAGTGACATGGCTACATGACACAAGGAGCAGATGGAAGTAATCAACAGCCCACCACCTCTAGACCAAGTATAATTGTAAAAGAGACATTGAAACATGGAGAAGTGTTCGACAACAACCATAGAGAACAGAAGGAAGAGAATAGAAATGAGAGACTTTTAGCTTCAGAGTTAAAGCGCTGTAGAAAGTACACAGTCGATTCCCCGCTTGGATAAGAATAGTAGATGGTATTGGTTGCAAAAGTTTATAAGATTGAAATAAAGGAGATTGTTGAAATCAAACAAGCTACAACCATTGATAGTGAAAGAAGGAGAAGACCAAAATTGGAATTTGAAAAAACGAACTGAAACCTGCGGTTAACTAGAATAGAGCCTCAGACAGAGAATGTCGCAGTACAAAACGGAGGACAGGTTTAAGAAGAGTCTTACCTGAGTCAGGATAAAGTCAAGACACAAACTATAGATGGTTGATAAGATCAGAAAAGCTGACATGGTTTAATATTAGTTAATAAGAAACATCTGAGACAGAAGATGAAGCGAAGCGACAGTGCATTATGAAGCCAGATACATTCTTGCTCGATGCTATGGAGTCAAAAACAGACACGTAAGAAAGATAAACAATGCAGAAAAGTCCAGCAAACAATTGCTAATATTTCAGAGATAGAGACTGCTGATGAGATGCTGAACAGTTTAGTGTCAAAAGGAATAGGTGTCCTAGAAGACATAAAGACATTACTTCTTCAGAAAGGAAAGTCAAGTCAAAGTAACAAGAATATTATTCATAACGTACAACAAAGTAACATGCAAGATCAAGTGCAAGATGAGAAACAAGAAGCTGTCACATGCAGAAATCCAGAAAGAACTGACCTGAATGTGCAAAGTTATGTACCGGTTCTAAAGTTGAGCGAAGTTTCCTTAGATAGTGGATATTCAAGAGATGAAAGCCTTAATCCACAAAAGAATCAAGAACAGTTGAAGCAAGTTACAGCATCAGCACAGGTGGAGAGTAAACATAAACAAAAGAATAAGATGGCCGAACCAAGCGTAAATGAGTTGAAGAAAGCAATAAAATGCATCCTAAGAGAAGGGGACCTCAACAATTTGACAGTAAAGAAGGTGCACCAATTGCTAGAAATAAGGTTTGACATAGACCTATCAAAAAGAATACAAGACGTAAGACAGCTTGTGAACGAGATGATGCAAGAGGAGTATGTGGAGAACACAGTCAAGAAGAAACAGAAAAACACAGAGCACATCAGATAGCAAACAGTAATGCACAGAAAGCTTTCAAGAAATGGCAGAAGCAGCATGACAAAAGAGCGAAGTTAGAGAAATTCAAGGTCGGAGATAAAGTATATTACAAGAAGAACGTTAGAGATAATAAGTTGGATGCACGATGGCTTGATGGATATAAAATAGTAGAACAGACAACACCCGTTAATTACAGACTATGGCATGAGGAGAAGAACATAACCGTCAAAGCACACGCATCACAGATGAAAAAAGATGATCATCGCCCTACAGCTCCGCCAGCCTTATGCAGTAGCAGACCAATACGAAAAGTCACGTTGAGTTATTATGATTCCACCGAGACATTAAGTACTTCACGTGAAGAAAACGACATGGATGTTGAGCAGAACATTAGCCTACAACAACGTAACACTTCAGGTCAACTCCAAGATGCTGTACATCGTTTAGTCCGCTGCAGAGAAGACTCAGAAGATAAAGATGACATTCCACCAGAAGAATTGAGAGAAAGATTAATATACAGAGACAATCGTCTACACGGGAGAGATAGTAATACGCCACTATCGACACAAGACGAAGAACCTCATGCGTCCATATCAAGTCAAACATACTATAGTAGTCAGGGACTACAACCGTCAACTCCCAGTCAACACCAGTCTACATATTCTACTTGGGATAGCGAAGATGACAGACCTTTAAAATCAGCAACAAGAAACATAGCCCCCCACGGTAGCAACTTTACAGAAGAACATGGTAGTCAGGGACTACAACCGTCAACCTCCAGTCGACACCAGCCTACATACTCTAGCTCGGATAGCGATGACGAACAGTCTTTACAAGTGACGAAAAGTAACATTGCTCACCATACCCAGAGTCCTACAGCGGAGCATATAAATAACCACAAGAATGTCATTGATACGCCTTCAGCACAGGTGGAATCTGAACTTGACGTAACAGAACGAGAAGACAGCGACATAGAAGGTTTGGATGATACAGCTAGCACCGAAATACGCATAGCTACCAAACGCCCTTACCAACCGTCGTCACTAGATTCACCACCAAGAGCGAAATTGCTACGATTACCGCAAGAACATCTACGAACAAGATTCAAAAGAAATCATCGCCAAGTACATAAACCTTCACTAGGTTTACAACAAAGTATAAATATTTGTTCGCCCCCTGCCTCCTGCAGAGCGACTATAAACACAACATCGCAATGCATATCAACTTCGTCACAGTATGACAGTCGTCTCTCCAGTAGAGAAATTACACTGTTGGAACTTGTAAAACAAATCTCCAACTTAGTGTAATCGTCGTAAAGCATTCCCCAGCTATAGTGCTTAATACGGTACTCCAATCAAAATAGTATCTAACGTTAGGTTAATTAATTAATTAAGTCATACTGTGTTTAGCTTAACTTGATATTCATATATTGGAGCACGCTAGATCAAACACATAGCCTTAAGAGTGTGACAAGGTAGATTAAGCACACAGTCTTAAGAGTGTGATAAAATAGATCAAATACGTAGCCTTAAGAGTGTGACAAAGTAGAGTGAATACATAGAAGTTCATCATTGTGACACTGTAGAGTAGACACATATAATCTTATGAGTGTGACAAACTAGAATAACTACATATAGTTTTAGGAAACTTAACAGTGTTCTTCCCAAGGTACAAGATGCAGCATACCAGATGATCAACACTGACATTGGTTAAAATATGTATAGTACATTAAATGCATGTTAATTATTATAATGTACCTATTTCAGGCATAAAGGTATTCAAGACCAGAGAAAAAAAAAGAAAAGAGAAAAGAAAAGAAGAAGGGAAGTGATCCAGACTCAGTCAAGTGGAGTCTTACTCATGAACATAGGCAAATATTGCACTGAGGATGAACGTCCCCACATTTTACTACACTGGTTGTACAGAGATAACGAAAAAAAAACAACTTGGTTCATTCATTCATAACCCTCCACTCCCAAAGGAGCATAGGCCTTCAACAAACACATGCCAAGTCCTCCTGTCCCGTGCCATCATCTCAAGTTCTTTCCATGTTCTCCTCATCATTTTCACCTCTGTTTCCAACTCTCTTCTCCATGTACTTCTTGGTCTTCCTCTGCCTCTCTTTCCCTAGGGGTTCCAGAACAAGGACTGCCTTGTAATGTTATCAACAGGTTTCCTCAGTGTGTGTCCTATCCATCGCCATCGTCTTCTTCTCATCTCTTGTTCCACTGGCACTTGTCTAGTTCTTGTCATCAGTTCCACGTTGGTAACCTTGTCATACCATTTTAATCCCTCTATTCTACGCAAGCACCCATTTATGAAAGTCTGTAGCTTTTTGGTTGTTGTCTTTGTTGTTCTCCATGTCTCCGAGCCATACAATAGGACTGACTTCACATTTGAGTTGAAGATTCTTATTTTCGTGTTGGATCCGATTTCTCTTGATCTCCATATATTTCCCAACGCAATGAAAGCTCCTCTTGCCTTTTGTATTCTTATCCCGATATCGCTGTCCGTCCCTCCAACCCTGTCCACACTACTGCCAAGATATGTGTATGATTCTACATCTTGAATTGGTGTTTCTTCAAGTTCAACCCTGTTATCATTACCTGCATCTATTCTCATTATTTTTGTCTTTTCCCTGCTTACTTAAGAGATTATGGTAATGACAGTTATAGGGTCATGACTATATTACTTCTACATCCTAAGGTTAGATATTTTGTTAACCCTTACGTACTACTGCATGTATATATAGGTTTAGACAGAGTGAAGGATTTGACTGATGCATCCACGACTAGAATCAGTCGGGCACATCAACTCTGACATAGTGACATATTTCACTATCACATTAGGATATTTACTGATGCACCACTAATTAGTTATTTCTGCTTATCTGTCTCGTATAATGGATAAATTACATTAACAGCAGATATTTCAAGACATATAAAAGTACTGACAAACCTCTGTGTCCAGAGGCAGTGACCATGTCGAAAAATAGGAACATGTATATATATATATATATATATATATATATATAGATAATAAGTGCAGAGCCATGATTTATTTTTTTTTGTTGAGTATTGATGGTATGCCTCAAGCTAAGGTTCAGCAATGAGGTAGCGTTACATTTTGCTTCAAAATTATTTTTTTTTGGGAAATTTTTTAACATGTAGACTTTGAATATGTATACAGGCGCGGTAATAAAGGTATGTTAACAATAGGATGGGATTGCTAGATGATGGAACACAAATGTCTCCCTATGGGATACATTTGTATGGCCCCGGGTTGTATGTCACCGTTGACTTTGCTAGGAGCATTTTATAATGCTCATACGCAGGGAATTGTTAAGCGGTGATTTTGGTTTTGGTTAAGAGGGAAAGTATGAAAAAAATGGTTTAAGAAATAAGAATGGATTTGAATAAAGACTATTTGTCTTGCTAAAAGTGGGGATAATTATGACAGTGAAGTAATACTTTGATCAAAGGGAGGAAGACTCTAATTATTAAGGTCCAGGGGAGGGAAGTGCTTAATTACACTGAAGTAGATTTGGTGAGTTGGTAATTATGGTTTAGAAAATGTATATATAAGAATTGTATAGCAAGCTTTAGAGAAAGGACAATATAAGGTTTAAGTCAAATTATGCAAAGGAGAACCAATGGTTAATCGTACCTCCCTTATATATGACTAAGTGAGTTGAGTAGAAAAAATATGCACGTGAAAAGTCTGACAGTGAAGTTACCAGAGACAACGGATGACACTTCACTGAGTTGTTTACACAGCCGGATAAGCGTGAACATTTTTTCAGCAGCTGAGCGAGATTTGAGGAACAATGAGTAAACAAGGAAAGATGAGCTAGTATGATTTTATAGTGGAAGAGAAACAGAATGAATACTTTTGAAGAATCCTATAGACCTAGTTAGAGTAGTAGAATCTATTCACATATGAAAGACAGAACTGTGTTTAAAATATAGGTTTAGAGATAAGGGGTGATAGTAAGAAATATGAGTGTTGTGAGGATTCCGTGCAACCAAAGTAAGTAGGTCCTTTGGCTCATAACTTTTGATAGACATTGAATAGAATGATTTCAGAAGCTGAAATAAAGTATTACAAGGTTAAAGACGCTTACAACTAAGTGAGCGCAGAACAATGAGAAACGAAGCTGAAGCTACAAAATTGACTATGAGGTGAATAAACTGAGACTAAGTAAGCAGCTGAGAAGGTTTATAGAAGAACGTGGATTTAATAGCCGTGTTGGGCTATTGTATAATGAACTTTGCAACATCGACTGCTACAAGTGAGATGAGTAAGAAATTGAAGGGTGATTGTATTTACAGGATGAAACATGAGCTCTCTAGCAGGTATAAGTATGAGGATACCGCAACAGGGGTACCCAATGTATTAATTTGCATATATGAGTTTTAAGATGATGATATTTGAGTAAATTGAGTCAAATCTGACAGGATTAGTAGATGAAGGAAACCAACTCAGGAAAGAGTTGATGAAAGGCTTGGGAAAAGCCAGAATAAATATAATAGCCTTAAGGGAAGAAAATAGGTATAAACCATATCTGTTGGTGTTCTCAGGTAGAGAGCTATATATATATATATATATATATATTTATATATATATATATATATATATATATATATATATATATATATATATATATATATATATATATATATATATATATATATATATATATATATATATATATATATATATATACATACAGGTACATGGATATATACCCAGGAGGAATGGGATCTACAAGAGATAGTTAGGAAATGTTTGTACCTGGAATTAGTACCACATGCCTCTGTTATGATGAACTTATGAGATGTAAATAAACTGTTTGTTTTGATGGAACGTTGCTCAAGTTGGGTTCAGTCTCTCAAAGGTTGTTGAGTGCTAGAGTAAACAAGATACTGGACATAAAGAAACTAACTACTATACGAAGCTGTCACTTAAGTAACATCACAAGAAGGGATGGAACGAGTTTAGGTTGGAAGTTTTGAGAGAATATCATCCAGGAATCAATAACTCTGGCGGTGAGGGCCAGTATTAAGATATACTCTTACTTGGAAGATAGGTCAATGGATCAAATTGACTAATAGAAGATAGACAACTAGGCCTGCCCCAGTCACCTAGTTTACTTTAAAAGAAGAGATAGCACTGTCACATATTGACTCAGGTTTCATAAAGATGTTACAACGTTTATTTCCAACCTTAAGGTGAATCCAATACAATAATCACCCGTGTGTTACCGGGGCCCGAAAGGGGAGCAAAGAATAGTAACACTGTTCCCTTCCATACATGTCGTAGAAAGCGACCAAGGAGGGTTGGGCATGGGGCTGGTTACCTCATCCTGTAAAAAATTTAAACCACAAAAAACTTCAACAAACATGGACAAGTCAATTAAAGAAAATAAAACACAGCCATCCAAGACAGGGGAATGTCCTGTCGCAGCGAGGCGTATGATGCAACACAGAGAAAGCCGAAACGAGTCTGTGTTACTTACTAACCTTTCTTCTAGGAGAACTTCCAGATTTGGCACCTGGAATGTTCGGACATTAAACGAACAAGGGAAAGTGGCACAAGTAGCCGTAGAAATGTGGGAATATAAAATCGAGGTTCTGGGAATGTGTGAAACAAAGTGGAAGGGGGTAGACAAGAATAAACTCATCACAGGTGAATTGGTGCTGTCCTCAGGACATGAAGACGAAAGTTCACACCACAGTGAAGGGGTAGCTCTTATGATATCTAATGAAGCACAGAAAGCACTCATTGAATATGAAGCTGTTGGACCCAGAATAATAACAGCTACTTTTAAAACAGCTAAAAAGAAAATAAATGTAAATGTCATCCAATGTTATGCACCAACTGATGACAGAGAAGAGTCTGTGACAGAAGCATTTTATACTAGACTGCAGGAAATTATGAAAAAAGTAAAAAGAAGACATCACAGTTTTGATGGGTGACATGAATTCAAAGATAGGTACAGTCAACACCGGCTTTGAGGAGGTCATGGGAAAACATGGGCTGGGAATAATGAATGAAAATGGGGAACTATTCTCAAACTTCTGTGCTTCAAATCAACTGCCTGTGGGAGGAAGCGTGATTCCACATGGGAGAGTACACGGGGCAACATGGATGTCGCCAGACCATGGAACGGAGAAGCAGATTGATCATATGTGCATGGACAGGAAGATTGGGTCATCATTGCAGGATGTGAGGGTATATAGAGGAGCAGATGTGGCATCAGATCACCACCTTCTGATAGCCAAAGTAAAAATGAAAATTAAGAGATATGCAACAATGCAGAATTATAGATAACAATTTAATGTAGGACATCTAAGAAATCAAGAAACAAGAGACAAATTTGCGGTCACAATATCCAACAAATTCCGGGTGCTCCAACAGCTGGAAGATGTAGAGAATACAGAAGACTACTGGCAGCAAATCAAAACTGTATGGAATGAGACATGTGAGTAGATACTGGGGAAAGGGGAACGACAAAAAAAAAACATAGATAGCATCAGAGGCCATCAATAAGATAGGGGACAGAAAAAACAGGAGGGCAGATTTGAACACAGACAAAACCAGAGGTTCCAAGGCCACTGCTCAGGAGGTGTACACAGAGGCAAACAAAGAGGTAAAAAGAAGTATCAGAAGAGACAAGAGTAAGTATATTGAGGAGTTGGCAAGAGAGGCAGAAGATGCTGCAGCCAAAGGAAATATGAAAGAACTGTATAACAGCACAAAAAAGCTAACAGGGAAATACAAGCAAACAAGTTACCTCATAAAAGACAAGAATGGAAAACTGCTCAGCAATATACAAGAGCAAATGAAGAGGTGGACAGAATATTTTGAGGACCTTCTCAATAGACCAGCTCCACAAAAACACCCAGACATCCAGCCAGCAGAAGAAGAGCTAAAAATTAACGGTGAAAGACCAACGAAGGAAGAAATAAAGAAAGCCATAAAGCTTCTGAGAGATGGAAAAGCGTCTGGACCTGATGGCATTCCAGCAGAGGCTATCAGAGCAGATATCCACACTTCTACAGAGATGTTATATACTCGTAAATTACTTGGTAAAGTCTGGAAAAAGAAAGAGATACCAGCAGAATGGATGGAACGATATCTGGTTAAGTTGCCTAAGAAGGGAAATTTACAAGAGTCCACAAATTATAGAGGACAGAGAATCACTTTGGAAATTGATGAGGCATATGGAGTTCCCATGAAGATCATTAATTTAATAAAGGAAACATATGAAGACATGACATGCAGAGTTCTTCATGAAGGACAGCTAACAGAACCGTTTGGGATAGGAACAGGAGTGTGACAGGGATGCCTCTTGTCTCCATTTCTTTTCTTACTAGCAATAGACTTGGTAATGGACTCTGACTAAGCAGCTGGATGATCTGGATTTTGCTGATGACTTGGTTCTTCTGTCCCATAACCGTAATCAGATGCAGGACAAATTGGACACACTCGATGAGAGGTCACAGCAATTGGGTCTGAAAATACACAGGGAAAAGACAAAAATAATGAAAATAAATGCAGGTAATGATAACAGGGTTGAACTTGAAGAAACACCAATACAAGATGTAGAATCGTACACATATCTTGGCAGCAATATAGACAAAGTTGGAGGGACAGACAGTGATATCAAACTAAGAATACAAAAAGCAAGAGGAGCTTTCATTGCATTGGAAAATATATGGAGATCAAGAGAAATCGGATCCAACACGAAAATAAGAATCTTCAACTCAAATGTGAAGTCAGTCTTATTGTATGGCTCTGAGACATGGAGAACAACAAAGACAACAACCAAAAAGCTACAGACTTTCATAAATGGGTGCTTGCGTAGAATAGAGGGATTAAAATGGTATGACAAGGTTACCAACGTGGAACTAGACAAGTGCCAGTAGAACAAGAGATGAGAAGAAGACGATGGCGATGGATAGGACACACACTGAGGAAACCTGTTGATAGCATTACAAGGCAGTCTTTGTTCTGGAATCCCCAGGGCAAGATAGGCAGAGGTAGACCAAGAAGTACATGGAGAAGAGAGCTGGAAACAGAGGTGAAAATGATGAGGAGAACGTGGAAAGAACTTGAGATGATGGCACGTGACAGGAGGACTTGGCATGTGTTTGTTGAAGGTCTATGCTCCTTTGGGAGTGGAGGGTTATGAATGAATAAATACAGTCATGATTATATATACAAACGCATGCTAGACCTGGCAATCTCACAAGGCTACGCAATTGATGGTTGGTAGCGTGTACATGGAAACTCTGGTTCCTTACTCTACAGCAAATATCCTCAACGTTGAGAAATTCTGTTTACTTTTAGTTCAAAGAATCTATTTGTGCTCCGGCGCTTTACGGGTGCTAAAGATTTAGCACATGCTGCATCTACGAAAACCTCGTTAACACCAATATGCATTTGTTAGAACTAATTCATATCGAGCCAACTGCTCCGAACTAACTGCTCTGCCATCACTCATGAGCCAACCGCTCTGTCTCACGATTCTCCACCAACTGCCCGTGAAAAACACTATTTTTCCATTCCCCCGTTGACCGCTAACAGTCCTTTCCTTCTGATTGGTCTGGCCAACTGACCTGGGCCCAATCACTTATCTCGTTCTATTCTTAATCCTCTATTTTGTATAGAGCCCTGGTGACCTCGCGGCTACCACGCCAACCTGTTTACCCCTTAACCTTATGCACCCTACCTCTTAACTTACATGTTTTCTTGAATGTTCCTAATTTACTGTATTTTCCCCTTAACTCTTCCCTTGACTGCATTCCCTACCACACTTGTAATCTCGCTGCGAAAGGAAAGAGATCTAACCTCTTATCTAATCGGATGTAGTAAGAAGCTTTGAACCATATTATGGCAAATTTGTAAAGAACAGTATCTGTTTGTTACCCTTTCATTAGAGTTAATTTGATAACTTTTTCAATGAATATAGACGAATGAAATTAATGGGATTACGAAATGTATTGTACAATATTATGACTGCGATGACATCTAATATTATGAGTGGTTTGTGAGTAAATAATCTAACTGCAACTGTGGACCGTTAATTTCGTTTTACCAAGTTGGATTAAACCAGTTCTAAGTGGTGAACTTTCATTCGTAAAGTCCGCAAACCCTTTTTTGTTTCTGCTTGCGTCACGTGATGGGGAGTAAAGGAAAATAGGATTGGTCGCCCACTTCAGATTTTCATATATCTAACTAAAAAGTTATATCTGGGCGCTGTAGTCTTTGCACAAGAATAATTTGAAAGACACTAAAATTGTCTACTACCAGCAATTACAGTCTGTGTATTTCGTTATATGTAATTGAAATTTAGTCAGTCTCACAATAATGAAATTTTCCGTGTGTTTTTGCTGAAGCCTTTTTTCCAATATAGAAAATTAGCTGTTTATTAAGGTTAACTTAGAAAATTGTAGAACGATTCAAGTTCTTTGAGCTTTGTACCTGGAAAATGCGGTCTAAATGTTCTTTGTGGTGTGCGATCTGCTGGCTGTCTTTAGTTTCAGCACAAGGTAAGTCGCATTTATGTATTTGCTACTAGTAGACGAAAATATATAAAAAGTGTCTGTTTAGCAAAGTCATTTCCAATTTTAAAATTATTATTTTTTCACTATTTTCCAACCAATGTATGTGAAATGGACGTCAAAATAAACAGAAGTACATGTCATTACAAAAGCGTGAGATCTGGTCCGTTTGGTACAGTTACACTGATCGGTAGTTCCTATCTTTAGCTTTTTGAATAGATGGTATCTCAATCTGTTGTGGCCAGTGCGGAGTCTGAAGATTACCACTTGTTCTCTTCTGTTGAGCTGGTAGCATGCATCATTTTGTGTGTGACCTGGATGCTCTATGTGCCATTTGTTTCTTTATCTGATTCTGATAAAACTCTTTGCCTCCTCGAAAGTTACTCTTGCATCAGGCTGAGGTAGATTTCCACCTTCCTTTGCCAATCAGTCAGCCTCTTCATTGCCGATGATGTTACAATGAGATGGGATCCATTGGATCACAACCCTTTTGAATCGTTGGCATGGTTTGTGGAGCACTATTCTGAGGTCATCCAGGTCTATATTATTTTGGCTCTTCTAAGCTGCAATTACTGACTATGCATCGGTAAAGAAAGCAACTTGTCTCTCTGTTTAGTACATAACTTCAGAGGGGGCAGAGTACTATACTGTCCATTACAATGTAGCTTTGTTGGCCATTTCAGAATTTATTGAATTATCATTTTCTTTCTGGAAGAAAAAAGATAAATAAAATTATCAGTTACGTGGCAATTATTGCTCAATGTTTTGACATATGTTTCATGTATATGCAATTAATACAAGTGAGGGTATAAACATTTAAAACACAGAACGCAACTTTTCGATCTCACACTGTACAGACGTTAATCGTAGAGCACTTTTCATAAATGTTGAAATCCCCAGGAAACAAGTATTGCTGTCTCCAGTTTATATAATGTCATTAGCATCCCTTTTGGGCTTCTTGTGGAACACGGAGCCACAGCTGTTTATGGTCCCATTGAGGAAGCCTAAGCCAAAGTTTAAAAAGTTGCAGCGGTGTTGACTGAAGCAATTTGTTTCACGTGTAGAGGTTGCAACCCCTTGCACAACCTCATATTAGTCGCTCCTTTATGAAAATGTCTGAGGGAGCTGTAGACTTATTCTCTCCTTCTCTCCTCAGAGACCCCCGTGAACTTCATGGGGCATGTAGAAAATGATTGTGCATACATGTTCAGAATTACACACTAAATGAAGATACAATCTACACACTGTTTGATTTGTCAGTTATTACAAAACGTACATTTAAAAAAAAAACACACACACACACACACATAAACAAGTGCAAACCCTAAATAAAGTACAATATTTTGATAAATTTTCCATTCTTGTTTCTGAGGAAGCCATTTGCTTGTTTCTATTTCCCTATTCGCTTCTTTATGCTGGTGTAAAACTCCCTCGTATTTCCTTTGGCTGCAGCTTCCTCTGCCTCTCTTGCCAACTCCTCAATATCTTTCCTCATATCTCTTTTGATGTTTCATTTTCCATTACGCTCTGTATAAAGCATGGAGACACCCCTGTAGCTGGTCCCATTTATAGGAAGCCTTCATCAATCACTAATATGCAGCGGTGGTTCCTGTTGAAATATGTTGTACATGATGAGATTACCAGCGTCATATAAAATCTTATATTAGTCGCCTTGTAAATGATGTCTGATGAAACAGTAGTACTATTCTTTCCTTGTCTCATTAGAGACCCAGAGAACTAATACTAATGAATAAATTAACTTTATTTAAGGCAGTACAGTAATGGTCCCCATTATCGGAAAGCAGGAGTCGAGGCATTTAAAATGATTTTTAATTTGAGGTGTCTGAGGAAACGTGTTTTATATTATGACATCATTATCATCATCATTCATTCATTTGAAGTGTCTGTGGACATTTCTGTTACATTATGAGGTCATCAGCATCATTATTCATTCATTTATGGTGTCTGTGGACATTTCTGTTACATTATCAGATCATTGGCATCAGTATTCATTCATTTTTGGTGTCTGTGGACATTTCTGTTACATTTTCAGATCATCATTATTATTATTCATTCATTTGAAGTGTCAGTGGACATTTCTGTTACATTATGAGATCATCATTACTCATTCATTTGTGGTGTCTGTGGGCATTTCTGTTACATTATGAGATCATCATTATAATCATTATTCATTCATTTAAAGTGGTTGTAGACATTTCTGTTACATTATGAGATCATCATTCATTAATTAATTCATTTATAGCGTCTGATGACATTTCTATTACATTATGAGATCATCATTATCATTATTATTCATTCATGTTTGGTGTCTTTGGACATTTTTGTTACATTATGAGATCATCATTATCATCCGTATACATTCATTTGAAGTGTCTGAGGACATTTCTGGGACAGTATGAGGTGTCGTAGATTTTTGATAGGGGAATTAAGACTTGGGTTGGTCCCTTCTGAATAGATTAGAATAAGTGATAGTCACAGTGAGAAGTAGTAATAGCGATAGATTTCCACGACTGAGATGGTAGAAATATGACAGAGGCTGTCCCTGAAAGCAAGAAATCTTCTCTCTTTCACCTATCTTCTACGACAGATTTAGATTGAGTCAGACAGTCTACACACATATATATGAAATATATATATCCACTCACATACATACACACATAAGACGACAGTTTGACGTACAGACGTGGGAAAAACTATGACGATGATTATATAACTATTCTAGAACGAGCTGACCAACACGCTGATTAATTTCAAGAGAAATTTTAATTATCATCTAAAAAATTTTTTTACAACACATAGAAATTACATCAAAGCACATACACATAGTCATAAAACATCAAGGTATGCTACAATAGTGATAGACCCGTTTGTATGGTCCTTCCCCTGGATATATAGCTCACAGTCCCGTTAGAAGAAAGTGATAACCCCAAAGAGTTACAGATACATATGATTGAGTCTATGGTTTCCCCCTTTTAAGGTATGGACAGACTTGATACTCTGTTTTTCTAAGGGTAAATATTGTTAGCAATAACTTTCATAAAGGAAGTTACAACAATTAAGAAATCACTCATTCCTGCATTCACTCTATTCATTCAGCAGTGATCACGTGCATGTTTTCATACTCACAGCTTTGGTAGCCACTTCTGGAAAATACAATTTTTCAGGACAGTTACCTACAGAATCGTCAATGGCAGCCTGGACCAATAAATCCCCAGTTCCAAAAAAGACGGGTGGAATTCTCTGCCTTCGGGAACGATTCCTTGGGGGTGCTTATTTGTCGAATGTCTGTTTAAGTCACATAAAATTGTCCAGGTACGAACGTTAATAGCAAGCACAGTGTCACTAGCTTAGTTTCTAGAAATAAGGAATGTCAGGTCGGTGGGTTCTTTCAGGATAGGACTATAATCGGTCACCACATCACTTGTCAAACTCCGTCGGAATGTTACTGACGTTAATAAGTTACTTGCCACACAGGCTAAAAATGTACTAGAGTTTTTCTCAGGAAGAATTTAATATGGCGCGATAGGCCTGTTTCTTCATTTACCCTTTAAAGTGCTCGTAAAAATTTGGACCAAGTCACTCTAAGGAAAATTGGTTAGTTCTTCACAGGTATTTACTCTGTACTAACGCCGGAAAAGTTTGGGTCACCCCAGTATTCACTGAATAGAGAAAAACCACGTATGAAATATGTTACATATTATGTACTCAATATAACTTACGTTTTTAAAATGCAAGTGTACAGCTTGACTTATCATTTAAAACTTCCCGTGCAATAAGTTATATATTTAAAAATCATCAATCCTCATGAATTAGGACTACATTCGTATTCCGTTAACACTCAGGAGGCATCTAGCATTTATAAGTTAGTTTAAAAAATTGTTCCCGTCTGATTATTTAGCAGTTAAATTAAATTCGTTATAGCTACGTTGTTGTTTAAGCTAGAAATTATAATTTATTCTGCTTTCCACTGTAACTCATCAGCTAGAGAATATAACAGACTTATAATTTATTCACTCTGCACAAAAGAACTCGGGAAATAAAATAAGCGATCTAACACTTTAAACTCTACACAAAATACTAGATATTTAATATAATATATAATATTTACCTCAACACAAAACTACTAAGAACTTAAACCACTACGATCATACTAAATGACATCTCTATTAACAGAGATTCTAGAAATCGAACGAAGGCTTGTTCTAGTTTTGACTACGAAGTTACTGAGTGAAAATGAAATCTAACTCCCTCCAGTATATATGAAACACCAGACAAAGATGTACACTATTCCCATAAACTACGCAATAGCCTCCCTGATAAGGGTGGATTTGCGCTGAAGTGGAAACTTGCCACCCTTATCGACACCTGGTATTAAAGTGCAAGATGTAGGTGTCTTCTCTGATTTAAGATGTTGCTGTGTATGTGGTAGTGGAACAGTTCACAGGGTTATCACACAGGCAACATGACGTGTAGAGTCATAGAAAGGGTAACTTCGTTGTATAAGTTTCTTCCATTTATTGCACGCCACAAAACAGTCATGATACTTATGACATCAACATAGTTAACGAGTTCAGCAAGATGATATGGCACATTGAAAACAATTTCTGTAGTCAGCAATGACAGCTGTTGTATATATGCGTCATAAGACATCACAGTTCAATAGATTCAGAAATTCATAAATTATAGAGTTCTAGTTCGTGAAGCTGTATAAATAATAATAATAATTTCTGCAACAGTGTCAACTGCAGGTTATCACTGTTCCTAGACAATAATAATAATATTCCCTTCCTGATGCTAGCAGATCAGATGTATACAATCAGTCCGTTTACTGTCTGCACGTGAATAGCATACATGGGCTACAGGTCAGCTCGACCTTTATAATGTTCCTAAGTCTAACCATCTGACTTGGACGTGATCTCTGATATAACGAATCCTGGAACACAGACAATAGTCTTGTTGGTCTAGAGCGACCCATATATATTTAACTAGTTCAGGTATAAAGATACCGGTGACTTAATCCTAGTCAAAGTACCTCTCCATTTTGCATCACACAGGCGAGCAAATAGGCGACAAAATGACGAACCTCTAGATGATAGCATAAAGTTCGATACAAGAGGAATTACCTTATTTCGGAAAATCAACCATGAACATATGCCTCCAGGCAGGCTTGAATAATACGGGAAATAGTCTAGTTAGCTAACTAACTCACAACGACACTGTATTTCCCTCAGAAAATCACAAGACGCAGTTGCGTCTGCTCGCTTCTTAAACCATTTCTCAACTGCCCCAACTGGGCGGAACACACAGAACGAACTCCCAGCTTTTGACATGCGCAGAACGACAATCTCTGAGTTGCCGTTCACAATAAGACGATTCTAAGAACATTCGAGATAAAAGTCTTACACAGTCGCGCCTTTTATGGTCATGAAAAGAAGCGTTAAGAAAGGTTTCAGACATCTACCATAGTTGACTGATACTACCAAATAAGGAGATGTGGTCACGCTTCGTTCAAGAAATTATAGACCGAACGTGTCTCTATACAAGAGAAGGCAACTCCTAAAAAATTGTAGTCTCGATAACTCGGATTATGTCCCTTTGACCATAGAAAACATAATACACACTTCAGTCAAAAAAAAATGATCATACATATGAAAAAATGTTTATACAAACGAAAAATAATAATGATCCGTGCGTAACATTACCGCACCCTCCCTGGAAAAAAAAAATGAAACATTTTTTTTTTTAAATCCTGGAGCCGGAAAAAATCTAGGCTCCTAACGCACGTATGATGCGTGGATATATACCTAACAAATTAGCTCAACGCATGGAGCGACACTGAGATCATATCTCAGATCCTTAGAGAAAAAATTTATCTAAGTATACGCTGATATATTCCAGGAAGGTGCCACCAACACACGCCACAATGATGGCAACAACATAATGACAATCAAATTATTCTCATACCAATATATGAAATTAAATATATTATGTGTTATCATACAATGTGTTGCAAATAGCGGTGTAATTTACTAATATACCGCACCATATTATTACATTATATAAAGTAACAGTAATTAATAAGTAATACATGTGTTGATCTTCGGTGACATAAAACATTCAATAGAAGAAGATGTGGACATCATCCGCTCCCAATGTAGGACAGGACTTGATATCCTCAAAGTTCCACAATGGACATAAACTCGCAGACTTCAATGATGTGCTGCGAAAATATCAATAACACAAATCTTAAAGACAACTGGTAAATTTCTTAATACAATCCTGAAAATAATTTATTTAAATGTGGCCGAGTGATCTTTTGGCCCGTATATCACTAACTAAGCCTTCTTAAATAATTACATGGTACAATGTTATAAATTTCCCTCAAAAAAAAAAAAAAAAAAAGTGAGACAAAATCTACTAACATGTCATTATAACATTGGACTGTATATCAGGAAATATATATATATGACAGAAGAATCATGTGGAATCGTGTGGACATCTGGACAGCGTGGTGCCATAATGGAGGACAGATTCGGAATGAATCGTCCGTAGAATTGAATCAAACCTAATAGACTCCTTACTTGTTTCTTCGTCTTAGGGACCGAAATGTTAAGTATTTTTGAAACATTGTGGTCCTCTGTCTTTAAAAGACCATGACCAACCCGATGACCTAGGAAAGAAATCTCGCTAAATCCTATAAAGGCTTTAGAGGGTTTTGCAGTCAAGTTATACTCGCGAAGAGTAGACAGTAATTCGTATAAACCCAAATAATGATCAATAGTGCATAAGCAAAAACACCAGTTAGTTATGATAAGTGCACTATAGACCAATAGTGCATGAGCATATATTAACAATAGTGAAAGCTAACTATGCAAGAACTATGTAAACAATAACAAGACAATGTAAACAATAACAAAGGTCACCAACAATGTAAACAATAACAAAGATCAAAGTCAATGTAAACAACAACAAAGATCAGAGTCAATGTAAACAACAACAAAGATCAGAGTCAATGTAAACAATAACAAAGATCAGAGTCAATGTAAACAATCAACAAAGATCAAAGTCAATGTAAACAACAACAAAGATCAAACAATACGAAAACATTCGCATAAGTCAAATACACAAACAGCAAAACTAAAAAGAAATATGCGAAGATATGACTAACAAATGACGCTACAGTGTATACACAAAAATATACGTAAAGAACTGAATAATAGCAAAGGGGAGACCTACAAATACAAACAATCGAAATCGAAACTAAAAAACACAAAGAAAGAGAGAAAAGAAAAAAGAAAAAAAATATATATATATACAAGAAACAAAAATAAAGCACAACTCGTCACAACTAAACAGATATAGCAACGATTGTCGCTAGCAAATTTCACTGTAGGAAATTCGCACAGTCCCTAACGAAAACGCTAACAGTAGAACCTCTGTGACGTGGTATCTTCCACTGAAAGACACCGCCCAACCGAGAAAACCCGCTGAAATATAAACATATAAATATACAAATAACAAATAACATATAACATATAAACATGTATCATGAAAACAATAGGAGAAAGTGTGAAAGTACAGAAGGCTCAGTTAGAACATAAGGGCACAGTTCACAAACAAAACAGGCCACTTAACTTCTATAAATCCAGCGTCAGCACGGTGCAGAACAGGATGTAATCAGCATTCTGAGGATAATGATCCAACGTTGATTAACTTCTGCTCCCATAAACAGCCATGACGAAGGAAAAGAGCTTCTAATACTGCAACAGTTGTTACGGCACTTGACCTTCTGAATCTTCTAAATTGATTTAACCGGCACTTGACCTTCTGAACCCGCAACAGTACCCCTGAGACCGGAACAGTTGTTACGGCACTTGTCCTTCTTTTCACCAGATCAGGAAATCCATTCGCTCGGTACTTGTCCTTCTAATTTTACATAAACTTCAATATTGCCGAGCAGCGCCGGGTAGTTTCAAAATCAGCAACTGTCAGAAAATCCGGATACTTTCAATAAAATTTCTTGTAAGGTGGTAGTTGATGCTGTAGTTGTATCTAGTATGATGATGATGTCTGGGTTTGCTGACCCCCTTGATAGCTGGAATCAGAGTGAACCAACCTATGGCCACCAAAAATGATATGGTGCGCCAAAATATCAGATGATAGAACCAGCTCTGGCCACCAAAAATGATAAGGGTGGATTTGTGCTGAAGTGGTAACTTGCCACCCTTATCGACACCTGGTATTAAAGTGCAAGATGTAGGTGTCTTCTCTGATTTAGCATGTTGCTGTGTATGTGGTAGTGGAACAGTTCACAGGGTTATCACACAGGCAACATGACGTGTAGAGTCATAGAAAGGGTAACTTCGTTGTATAAGTTTCTTCCATTTATTGCACGCCACAAAACAGTCATGATACTTATGACATCAACATAGTTAACGAGTTCAGCAAGATGATATGGCACATTGAAAACAATTTCTGTAGTCAGCAATGACAGCTGTTGTATATATGCGTCATAAGACATCACAGTTCAATAGATTCAGAAATTCATAAATCATAGAGTTTCTAGTTCGTGAAGCTGTATAAATAATAATAATAATTTCTATATACTATCTGCAACAGTGTCAACTGCAGATCTTCACTGTTCCTAGACAATAATAATAATATTCCCTTCCTGATGCTAGCAGATCAGATGTATACAATCAGAACCGTTTACTGTCTGCACGTGAATAGCATACATGGGCTACAGGTCAGCTCGACCTTTATAATGTTCCTAAGTCTAACCATCTGACTTGGACGTGATCTCTGATATAACGAATCCTGGAACACAGACAATAGTCTTGTTGGTCTAGAGCGACCCATATATATTTAACTAGTTCAGGTATAAAGATACCGGTGACTTAATCCTAGTCAAAGTACCTCTCCATTTTGCATCACACAGGCGAGCAAATAGGCGACAAAATGACGAACCTCTAGATGATAGCATAAAGTTCGATACAAGAGGAATTACCTTATTTCGGAAAATCAACCATGAACATATGCCTCCAGGCAGGCTTGAATAATACGGGAAATAGTCTAGTTAGCTAACTAACTCACAACGACACTGTATTTCCCTCAGAAAATCACAAGACGCAGTTGCGTCTGCTCGCTTCTTAAACCATTTCTCAACTGCCCCAACTGGGCGGAACACACAGAACGAACTCCCAGCTTTTGACATGCGCAGAACGACAATCTCTGAGTTGCCGTTCACAATAAGACGATTCTAAGAACATTCGAGATAAAAGTCTTACACAGTCGCGCCTTTTATGGTCATGAAAAGAAGCGTTAAGAAAGGTTTCAGACATCTACCATAGTTGACTGATACTACCAAATAAGGAGATGTGGTCACGCTTCGTTCAAGAAATTATAGACCGAACGTGTCTCTATACAAGAGAAGGCAACTCCTAAAAAATTGTAGTCTCGATAACTCGGATTATGTCCCTTTGACCATAGAAAACATAATACACACTTCAGTCAAAAAAATGATCATACATATGAAAAAATGTTTATACAAACGAAAAATAATAATGATCCGTGCGTAACACTCCCCTTCTCTTAACACCTCACATCAACCAGAAAACTACCATGAACTGACACTCGTGCGTTTTCGCACCTCGCGCGGACCAGGCCAACCGTGAGTGCCTTGTCCGCTGGGATTGTGGTAAAGTGGGATGTTATAAATATTTATAGGGGACTTAGTGTACTGACTGAGATCAGCTGTGAAGGTATCTGTATCTAATAGGTGTAGTGTTTTACAGATAACCTTACTTGCTACCACATTTGTACCTCAGTCAGAATTATTCTGGAATATTGTGATGACTACGTTAAATGTCTAGGGTTATGTAAATGATGAAGTGTAAGTCACAACAACAACAGACAGATAAACAATTTAATTTATTCCACCACACTTGACAACACTGTGACACTCACACACATTTAACACTCTATAAGACTAACTTAATTGAGTCAATGGTAAAAGTTCAAATATATATGTATTAATTACTTTCACTAATATATATCCTGATTCAACTACACAGTGAACCAGGAATCACAATCAAATGTAATCACAATTTATATGTACATAATTTATAAATATGAACTTAGTAGTGACATATTGTATTAGTATTATCCTATGTGTGTCAGTTGTGTAGTAGTACTATGAGGTAATACTGGTTTTGTTTTTCAAGCTATGTTGTTATTTGTCATCATGACTTCAAGTGTTTGTTTATCTTGGAAATAGTATGGGGAAACTTCACCGTTCCTATCAATTTAAACAATGTATTGACCCTCTATTTTACTATAATGTCAAGTTTTTAGGGGGCACATAATGTTGAGCTCCTCTGGCCACAGAGGCTTAACTTTCGTGATGGCGGCAGGAAAAGACTCCTCTGCTCGATTGCTCCCCTGTGTTCTGGAGACACCTCACTAGTCGCTATCTGGACCCAGGAGTATGCTGTCAGCCTCCAGATTCAGCAAAGCTCCGACCAGGTGCTGCTCAATAACTTTAGGACCACAGTCCCTGAAACAAGAAGGTTGTACCTCCTATTTCAGAACTAATTTATAATCTATTTCCAGACTGAACACAATACATAACAAACACTGAGTTCAGAGCGGTAGGCCAACTGTCAGCTTCATCTGAAACAATTTACACCAGTATACTCCTTGTGGTGAAGTGGGATGTTATAAATATTTATAGGGGACTTAGTGTACTGACTGAGATCAGCTGTGAAGGTATATATATCTAATAAGAGTAGTGTATTATATATAACCTTACTTGCTACCACATATCTATATATCTCAGTCAGAATTATTCTGGAATAGTGTGATGACTACGTTATGTGTCTAGGGTATGTGTATGATGAAGTGTAAGTCACAACAACAGACAGATAAACAATTTAATTTAATCCACTACTCTTAACAACACTGTGACACTCACATACATATAACACTCTATGAGAATATCTTAAAGAAGTCACTCGTAACTTTTCAAATAACAATATGTATTCATTACTGGCATGAATGAATATGTGTCCTGATTCAACTACAAGGGAACCAGGAATCACAATCAATTTAAATTACAAGCTATGTACAGAATGTATTTAATATGAATATTGTAGTGACATATATTATTACAAATATTCTATGTGTGTCAGTTGTGTAGTAGTAAAATGAGGTAATACTGGTTTTGTTTTGTTCAAGCTCTGTTGGTATTTGTCATCATGACTTCAATAGTTTGTCTTTTGGGACTAGTATTGGAGATGTTCTCAGTTCCTGATATTAAGACAATTAAATTCCCCTCTGAATGTTATTTCTATAAAGTCATTTCAAGATGAGGGGACATAATGTTGAGCTCAGCTGGCCAAGTTAGCTTATCTGGCGTGATGGCGGCAGGAAAGGACTCCTCTGCTCGAATTCTCCTCTGGGCTCTGGGGACACCTCACTGATAGCTAAAAGGACCAAGGAGTATGCTGTCCGACACTGGATTCAGCAAAGCTCTGACCAGGTGCTGCTCAGTACCATCAAGACCACTGTCCCTGAAATCAAGAAGGATGTACCTTCTACTTCATAACTAACTTATACTCTCTTTTACACTGATCACAATACAGCACAAACATTGAGTTCAGAGCGTTAGGCCAACTATCAGCTTCATTCTGAAGTACTTTATACCAGTATTTACCTCCTTAATGGTTACCACGCCTCTGCACTTCCAGCATTATTTCTTTCTAGTCAATCATCTAGGTGTCAGTGTACTATTTGGCCATTCCATGCCGTTTTACTTCCCTCCGACACCCTCTGTTCAGGCTGGAGCATTATAGGCTTTATCTCTTGTTTGCCACTGAACTACACATATATATACAGGCATAAATTAACAATTTACATTCAATTTTCATTAAAAGATACTGAATGGTTCAAGCTTACCACAATTTCATGGAAATAAACACAGATACGTTGATTAGCAATGAATTCTGGCACAATTACTGGCACAAATTTCCATCTGCTTATGTTCCAGGCTTTTATTTTAGCAAAATTGTGAGCTGGCTTCAACGCACTGATGCTTTATCAAGCTTATTTAAACAAGTGGTTTCGAACTAACGCTCCCAAGTGATTATATCCAGCGAGTCTAGCCAATGAGGCCCCGTTTCGACAAGTGTTTGAAAAAATGTTACCTTTCCCCGTTTCCCCTAACAACGAAAGATAGTATTTATAGTCCGACCAATCGTGGTTAGGCTTTCATTTGTTGCGCTCCAATCAATTGGGAGTTTACATGGTAGGCTATTTATGTAACGTAAGGTTTTTTCAAACACGTTATATAAAAAAAATTTTATGAGCAGAAATGATTCCATGCTGTCAGGCATCCTCACTATTTTATTTTGGGTATAATTTATTAATTCCTGGACTATTTGCGTAACGTTTTACATATTATTTGTCAGCAAGCCCTAAGGAACCCAAATATACCAATTTGAAAGAGCTACGTGGCTGCGTTCAAAATATGTATTTTCTACCTCCTGTTTCGAAGATGTGCTGTCTGGGTACTGTTATGTTTTCAACCGTAAACCCATCTAATGTTGTCTTTCCTAATAAGAGTTTTTTATGATTTATAAACCTAACTCTGGGAAAGGGTAGTGTATTTTATCACTGTCCGTCTGAAAAACAATTAGTGCATGTAGACTTACACGCGTGATGGCAGCATTTGTGTATCGCGCGACGCGTGTTGCATGCGTTCCCGATTTTATTCGCCCCTCTCTCTCTCTCTATATTTGAGTCCATCTGTTCGTTCGTTTTGGTAACGTAATATAATTAATGTTAGGATTAATTTAGGTCATTACGCAGGGCCTCTCAATGTTTTTCTTAGAAATGCAGCACACGTTTCATTGAAGAAAGCGGGTAATAATACAGTAAGCTTTTACTATCAACGTGAAAGCGTTACAATTTGCAGACGAAGCATAAAACAAGGGGGATTTCGAGTACAGTCATTGTGACAGCACTGTTCTTTACCATTCTTCTTCCTTTATTTATTATATGTATTTATTAGGCTTTATATTTACTTGATAATTTATATATGTGGATTAGAATATTCCACGACACTCCTCCCTAATGGTCACTACGCCTCTGCAATTCCAGCATTAGTTCTTTCTATTCAATAAGATAGGTGCCAGTGCCAGTGTACTGTTTGGCAATTTCATGCAGTTTTACTTTTCTCCGACACCTTCTGTTCAGGTTGGAGCACTATATAGGCTTTGCTTCATGTTCGCTACTGAACCACACACATATATAGACATAAATTATCAATTCACATTCAATTTTCATTAAAAAGATATTGAATATATCAAGCTTACCACAATTCATGGAAATAATACACAGTTACGTTGACTGGCAATGAATATAGCACAATTTCGATCTGCCGATGTCCCAGGCTTTTATTTAGAAAAAATATGCACTGGCGCTCAACGCACTGGTTCTTTAGTAAGTTTATTTGAAAATTGTGGTGGTGAACTGACGCTCCGAATTGACTATATTGGCGGGTCTAACCAATCGAGCCATGTTTACACACAAGCGTTTGAAAAAAAATAGTACCCTTCCTTCCGTCTCCCTAAACAACAATAAGATAGTATTTGTAGCCCGACTAATCGTGGTTTAGCCTTACATTTACTGCGCTCCAATCAAATAGGATTTAACATGGGGACCTATTTCCCGTACAATGGTGGTGTCAAAATCTGCCACTGAGCGATTCTGATTTTGGTGTTGTCTGACACCCTCACTATTTCTTTTGGCTATAATTTGTTAATTCCTAGACTATTTGCGTAACGTTTAACATATTCTTTGTCAGCAAGTCCTAAGGAACCCAAATATATAAATTTAATGGGGCTAAGGGGCTGCGTTCAAAATATGTATTTTCTTCTACCTCCCGTTCACTTCGATCGATGTGGTGTCTGGGTACTGTAATGTTTTCAAACGTAAACCAGTATAATGTCATATTTCCTAATAAGCATTTCTCAGGTTTTTAAAACCTAACTCTCGTATGGGTAGTGTTTTTTATCACTGTCGATCTGAACAAATGTTAGTGCATGTGGCCTTACACGCGTGATGGCAGTAATTGTATAGCGAGACGCGTGTTGTGTTGCTTGCGTCCCGGCTTTCAGCCCTCCCTTTCTTTCTATCCTAAGTCCATCTGTCCGTTCGTTTATGGTAACGTAGTGTATAAAATGACATGAATGGAATATTAAATATAGGTCAGCTTGCGTATCTCAAGGTTTTTCTTAGAAAGGCAGTACACGTTTTATTGTGTTGTAGAAACGCGTGTATGCTGCAGAAGGCTTTTACTATCAACGTGAAACGTTACAATTTGCAGACGAAGTAGAAAACAAGGGGGGATTTCGAGTACAGTCATTGTGACAGCACTGTTCTTTACCATTCTTCTTTCCTTTTATTGAAGTTATTTGTTAGGCTTTACATTTACTTTTTAATTTATATATGTGGATTAGAATTTCATACGACAAATTCTCCCCACTTAAAACAGACGTTATATGTCAGTCTATAATTCTATATACACATAGAGAAATTTATTATTATTTCTGGGGCTTACGGTGATTCTCATCACACGGATGGCGGCTTAAAAAATCCGCTCCCAGATTTGTTTTTCCACTTATATACTCTAATGCTAAACTATATGGCTGCATCAGTAATGACCAACGGAGTAATCTAGAATTTTCATTTCTAGCCTGCGCTAGAAACGACAAGGGTTTGTGATCCGTTTGCAACTTAAATGCCTTCCCATACAGATAAATATTGAATTTCTTTATCGCCCATATTACTGCAAGACATTCTTTTTCGCTAGTTGAGTAATTGGTTTCAGCTTTATTCAACTTTCTGCTAGCATATGCCACTGGGCTTAATTCCCCCTCCAATGCATCTGATTTCTGTAGCAGAGTCGCACCTAACCCAATATTACTGGCATCAGTCCTTACAATGAATTCTTGACTTAAGTCAGGTAATTTCAAAATAGGTTTACTTGTGAGCTTTTCCTTCAATTCCTGGTAAAGCGAATTCAATCATTATGGAGTTCCATGTAATTCGATCTGGATTTCCTTTACGTGTCAAATCAGTTAACGGTGCACATATGGAATTAAAGTTTTTGATATACTTCTGGTAGAAACCACATAATGAGACAAAGGATCTCACGTCCTTCTTGGTTTGTGGTCTCGGGGCTTTCTGTAGTTTCCTAAATTCTTTGGGTCAGGGGTCATGTTTCCCTGATAAACTGTGTGTCCCAAAAATTCCAATTCTTTACATCCAACGCAACATTTGGTTGGTCGGGCTGTTAAATTTGCTTCCCTAAGTCGATTAAACAGCATGTTCAGAGAGTCAATGTGTTCCTCAAATGTTTCTGTTGCTATAAGGATATCATCCATGAAATTTGTGATACATGCATTATTCAGAGGGTCCAATAATTTTCTCATCATTCTAGAGAAGACACTAGGCGCATTCTTCAATCCAAATGGCAATCTATTAAACTCATAGTGTCCTTCTGAGGTATTAAAAGCTAGGTATGGTCTAACCTCAGGCTTTACTGGAATCTGATAGTATCCTTTACTCAGATCCACTTTTGAGAAATATTTAGCTTTATTTAGTCTGGCAAACAACTGATTTGTATCCGGCAATGGATCCACCTGTCCTTCTGTAATAGCATTCAGTCTCCTGTAATCTATACAGAGTCTATGTTCTCCAGAGGGTTTCCTTAAAAGTACAACACTGGAACTATACGAAGATTCACTATGTGAAATAATTCCTTCCTTCAACAAATAGTCTATCTCTTCCTTCAAAGCTTTCTCCTTAGCAAAAGGAATCGAATAGGGTTTCTTACAGACAGGTGTGGGGTCTATCAGTTTCATA
The DNA here is from genome assembly GCA_024509875.1 of Oreohelix idahoensis. Taxonomy (NCBI): domain Eukaryota; kingdom Metazoa; phylum Mollusca; class Gastropoda; order Stylommatophora; family Oreohelicidae; genus Oreohelix; species Oreohelix idahoensis. Next base: position 19,634 of record JAMPIV010007821.1, on the reverse strand, counting down.
TCATATTCCAATAAGTTTGTATGCCCCGGTCGGTCTGTTAACACCTCTGTATGATTACAATAGTCAACAAATTTTCAAAAGTTATTTGTACCAGAAATTAAATATACCATTTCTTATTGATTTTGACATGCTGATTTCAAATATCATAATGAAATTCACCAATTAGCTCTGGTTTTTTTTAAATGATGAATTTACATTACAGTAATACAAATAATGTATGCTTGTTTAATTCTCTGGGGTGAACAGCTAGTCTTTCTACTTTAGCATTATAAAAATTGTGGTTACATACTCAATTAATTGATATTTCAACATAAAATGATAGAAAAAATAAAAACATTATTTAAAGTTCACATATCACGTTTTAAAAAGGCACATTTGAACCCATTCCGTCATTATTCAGTCGCTGTTCGAGCTCTCTTTGCTTGCTTCTTGTAGTCAATCGATGAGGTGTCTCTTGTCACAGTCCAACAGAGTAATCAAGCAAGCATCGAAGGTCTCCAATTCCCCCGCGTGATACCTTAATCTCCATAGCAGCAATTTCCCTCCTGGTGAAATCGTTCACCCCATGCTCTCACTGACAACTCCACAGTTTGACGTAAAGAAATCCAGATGAGAATCCAGAAAGTGAAATTTCAAAAAGACATTGTTGCAGCCAAGACTCTTATACTTCAGAAGGAAATTTTCTACAATTTCATTTGTAACTAACAGATCTGTTGTTTCCAAGAAAATTGTCCACAACTGACTTAAATCTAGGCCATGCTGCATTTTCCCCCTTACCATGCAACACGCTAAAGAAAAATCGTCATCATGAAGAAGTTTTCGAATTCGGACCAACAAATTACTCCCTCTCTTATTTTAGCTTCACTCAGTGTCTTGGAAATTTTCTGATGATGGGTATTTTGAAAGCCTCATCTGTTTTCTCCATTGCCTTGACAAAAGTTTTTTATGAGATCCAGCTTAACTGTGCAAGGGTGGCAACAAAATCTTGCTGGTGTCGACAAGTGCTGTTCAAGTCTCAACGTTCTTACTGTACAGACTGCAATGACACTGCTGATTGGCCAATTGTCTTCTGATGTAATGGTCACTTCGTTATCACAAAACTATCCCGACTCACAGAGAAAACAAACTGGATACTTGGTGTATCCACTGTAGTCCATAGCAAAAGAGCGAACCACTTTTAAGTCACCTTCAAAGTTGACCAATGATAGATGATCGTAGTTTATACCTTTCTTCAAAAGCTGCTTAATGATTTTCATAAGTTTCTTTTCATATGAAACACACTTTTAGTGAATTTCAACATGGAATTGACGGGTAAACACATTCACCATTATTCAAACATAAACAGCTTTAAGACTCGTCTTGGATGAATCAATGAAAAGCCTCCACTCTTCAAAAGTATGTAATTGATTTTGAGGGGCTGCTGATTAAAAAACCAGGTAAATGTGAGATCCATGGCCCCACGTTAGAAAGGTCACCCTCTTTGAAAAAAGAATGTAATAACGGCTTCTGACGGTTCAATGTGCAACACAGGAAAATTGTAACATCTTTCAACTGCCAGGAAATTCCACTGTTCCTGCAACTGGAAACCAAAAAGACTCCGCCTTGTTCTTCGGTAAATTTGATCTTTACAAGATGCATTTTTCAGTTTACATTTGGGTTAACTAAGTGTGGTTTCCAGTGGATGTAGTTTGCTCAAAAATCTGGGTCGCTTTCTGAGGTATGAGGGTTCCAGGACCACCAATGTCCTCTTCTTCATCAGTGGAAGATGTCTGAAATGATTCTGGAACTTTGGGAACTGGTAGGTCATCGCCATGTGGTACTGGAACGTATTGCAGATTTGGGGCATGTTTGTCAAATATAAATTGACCGTTCCTTAAATAAACTAGTAGCATTTATCTTGAAAACTAGAGCCAATCAACATTTTTAAAATGTCATTTTTCGTTTTTCAGCACACCAAAATTAGTTAAGATCACTATTTTTCATTTCTCGTACATTTTGGTTGTTATAGAACCTGTTGTACTCTCTTTTCTGAGTTTTCGTTAAATGTGTACTGATTTTCACCCAGTGCCGCTGTCTCACAGGGGTGTAATGGATATTCAAATGATGAAAGTGGTTCCTTTTTCATCTCCATGGCAATGGACAAGGTTAACAAGTGTGTCTCTTCCTGATTTTCTCTTTCCAAATATTTCTTCAGGAGATTCACATGATAGATTTTTTCTTTCCCCTTCTTATCTATCTTATAATATGTTCTAGACACCTTCTCTAGAACTGTATATGGACCTTGCCATCCAATTTGTAACTTATTCTGACTACCGGGCAGAAGAAGCAGTACCTTCTCTCCCACAGCCAAATCTCTGTCTTTAACTTTCCTGTTATAATAGGCAGCATGTTTCTTCCTGGCTTGTTTTAAATTTTCATTGGCAAGTTTCCAGCCAGTTTTTAAACGAGTGGTCAGCTCATTCACATATTGGTATGAGGATGTAATATTTTCCTCTGCCTTTTCATCAGTCCACGTTCTTAACAGCGCTACATATGGACCTTTAATTTTGTGGACCTATTTGTCCATGCACCGGTATGGTCTCTTCCACTCGAAGCTCTATAGTGATGATTTTTCTTCCCAGAATTATCATTCACAAAACGACCGCTACCAATTTTTCTCTTGGGGCTTTCTCCCCACTTAGAATTCTTGATGAGAGATTTCCTCTCTACATCTTCTTCCTCCAGTTTGTTTAAGTCCGATTGAGGGATTTTCGGCTTATCCTGGGGTAAGACATCTTTTTGCACTCTCCGCATAGTGGCCATTGTAAAACAGTTAATTGAAGCTTGTCCGTGAAAAGGGGCTTCCCATTCCCTTTGGTCCACTTTATCAAATTTATTTCTCTTTTTATTTTCAGGCCTAATTTTGCCCCTTGGCGTGTCCAGGTCCTGATCAATGTTCCCACTTGTGGGTGTTCCCTCATGTGCTATGCTACACCTTTCTACAAAATTCTCAATGTCCCATCTTGCCTGGGCCAATAATAATTGTGAGCCACCTTTTGGATGATGGTACCTATTTTCTCATGGTCCCCATCTTTTTTCACATGTAGGCTCCTTATTAAGTCTGCCCTATATCTCTTTGGAAGAACCAACTGTCCGTGACCATGGGATCTAGTTCCGGCCTTCCTATACATCAACTTGTTTTTTATGTAAAAATCTCCCTTGCCTGGAGTTGTATGACAAGTTGACAATTTCCTGAAACAAGGCTTGAGGGTCTTATCCCCAGCCTGTGCCTTCCTCATCTCTTCTGGAGTGGTATCTAACATAATATCCTCCTCCTGTCTTGAGGTCGACCTGACCTGAAGGGTGGCCATAACTATAGGGTTCCTTCTGCAACGGTCAGTGTCATGATTGTTCATCTTACAATTTTTACACCACCTTTTCCCTTGGTTGAAAGATTTTCTTTCATCATATTTCCTTTCATCGAATTGTGGGGTTTTATTTTTATTGTCATACCGTGGCCTATCAAATTGGTGCTTACCTTTGTTTTGATCTCTAGGATCAAATTTATTAAAGTTCTGTGGTGCCCTAAAATTTTCTACCTGTTTCTTTTTGTTACCTGATACCTCTGCCTGAGCCGCTTGATACCTTTCTGCAACATTTAGCAACTCACCCAGCCTCTCTGCACCTTGTTCCATGAGAAACTTTCTCAGGTCTGGAGCCATGGACTCTCTTAATTGTTCTATAAGGACCATTTCCTTAAGATCTTGGGTTTTCCCCAGAGAAGTCCATTTCTCCAAGTATGTCTCTAACCGTGCAGAGAACTGGTGATAGGTTTCACCTGACAGTAGTTTAGCATTCCTAAATTTTTTCCTATAAAATTCTGCGTTCTTTTCATATCTTAACAAAAGAGCCTGCTTTAGCATGTCATAATTTTCTTGATCACCTCTGTTCATTTTGGCAAAAACTTCATAAGCTGCCCCACGAAGCCCTTGAGATAACTTTAAGCTCCACCTTTCTCTCTCTAACCCATATGTGGTAGCTAATAGTTCATATCTATTTAGATAGCTCTCAATATCATCGTCTTTCTCAACAAAATGATCTAAATGAAAATTCATAGCTGAGGTTGAGGCTCCCTGGCTAGCAGTGGTATCAGAGGTAAAGGGACTGGCACCATTTTCAGGAGCATGGCCTTGAAACTCAAACTCCCTTAGTCGTAACTCATGTTCCCTTTGTAATCTCTTCTTCTCCTTTTCTGCTTCCCTCTCTGCAGCTAATCTCTTGTCTTCCCTTTCTGCAGCTAATTTCTTCTCTTCCCTTTCTGCAGCTAATTTCTTCTCTTCTCTTTCTGCAGCTAATTTCTTCTCTTCTCTTTCTGCAGCCTGTCTTCTTTCCTCGGCTTTCAATGCTTTAGCCTCTTTGTCAGCCTCAATCTGCAACCTCTTAGCCTCAGCCTCAATCTGCAACCTCTTAATTTCCTTTTCAGCCTCTAACTTTCTTTTGGCCTCTTTTTCTAATCTTCTTTCTTCCCGTTCAATATATTTGTCACATTCAGCAGTGACATAAGCAATCATAATTTGCCCGTCCATTCCTAACTCTTTCGCAGTCTGTACAGCAGCAGATCAAAATTTGGCCAGGTCCGCCATTTTCTAACAGGTAAATTTATATAATGTCTAACTAAACAATACAATCTGATATTACTTATCCAAAGACACCACAGGCACTGAGTGCTCAACCTTATTTAATTTCCACCCAAGGATACCTTTTAATTCTTATTATTCCCTGAAGTGAATTACCCCCAATATTTTTAATAGGGAAAGATTCAAAATCCCGGACGAGCCCCCAATATATGTGGTAAAGTGGAATGTTATAAATATTTATAGGGGACTTAGTGTACTGACTGAGATCAGCTGTGAAGGTATCTGTATCTAATAGGTGTAGTGTTTTACAGATAACCTTACTTGCTACCACATTTATACCTCAGTCAGAATTATTCTGGAATATTGTGATGACTACGTTAAATGTCTAGGGTTATGTAAATGATGAAGTGTAAGTCACAACAACAACAGACAGATAAACAATTTAATTTATTCCACCACACTTGACAACACTGTGACACTCACACACATTTAACACTCTATAAGACTAACTTAATTGAGTCAATGGTAAAAGTTCAAATATATATGTATTAATTACTTTCACTAATATATATCCTGATTCAACTACACAGTGAACCAGGATTCACCATCAAATGTAATCACAATTTATATGTACATAATTTATAAATATGAACTTAGTAGTGACATATTGTATTAGTATTATCCTATGTGTGTCAGTTGTGTAGTAGTACTATGAGGTAATACTGGTTTTGTTTTTCAAGCTATGTTGTTATTTGTCATCATGACTTCAAGTGTTTGTTTATCTTGGAAATAGTATGGGGAAACTTCACCGTTCCTATCAATTTAAACAATGTATTGACCCTCTATTTTACTATGATGTCAAGTTTTTAGGGGGCACATAATGTTGAGCTCCTCTGGCCACAGAGGCTTAACTTTCGTGATGGCGGCAGAAAAAGACTCCTCTGCTCGATTGCTCCCCTGTGTTCTGGAGACACCTCACTAGTCGCTATCTGGACCCAGGAGTATGCTGTCAGCCTCCAGATTCAGCAAAGCTCCGACCAGGTGCTGCTCAATAACTTTAGGACCACAGTCCCTGAAACAAGAAGGTTGTACCTCCTATTTCAGAACTAATTTATAATCTATTTCCAGACTGAACACAATACATAACAAACACTGAGTTCAGAGCGGTAGGCCAACTGTCAGCTTCATCTGAAAAAATTTACACCAGTATACTCCTCCCTAATGGTCACTACGCCTCTGCAATTCCAGCATTAGTTCTTTCTATTCAATAAGATAGGTGTCAGTGTACTGTTTGGCAATTCCATGCAGTTTTACTTTTCTCCGACACCTTCTGTTCAGGTTGGAGCACTATATAGGCTTTGCCTCATGTTCGCTACTGAACCACACACATATATAGACATAAATTATCAATTCACATTCAATTTTCATTAAAAAGATATTGAATATATCAAGCTTACCACAATTCATGGAAATAATACACAGTTACGTTGACTGGCAATGAATATATAGCACAATTTCGATCTGCCGATGTCCCAGGCTTTTATTTAGAAAAATATGCACTGGCGCTCAACGCACTGGTTCTTTAGTAAGTTTATTTGAAAATTGTGGTGGTGAACTGACGCTCCGAATTGCCTATATTGGCGGGTCTAACCAATCGAGCCATGTTTACACAAGCGTTTGAAAAAAAAGTACCCTTCCTTCCGTCTCCCCTAACAACAAAAGATAGTATTTGTAGCCCGACTAATCGTGTTTAGCCTTGCATTTACTGCGCTCCAATCAAATAGGATTTAACATGGGGACCTATTTCCCGTACAATGGTGGTGTCAAAATCTGCCACTGAGCGATTCTGATTTTGGTGTTGTCTGACACCCTCACTATTTCTTTTGGCTATAATTTGTTAATTCCTAGACTATTTGCGTAACGTTTAACATATTCTTTGTCAGCAAGTCCTAAGGAACCCAAATATATAAATTTAATGGGGCTAAGGGGCTGCGTTCAAAATATGTATTTTCTTCTACCTCCCGTTCACTTCGATCGATGTGGTGTCTGGGTACTGTAATGTTTTCAAACGTAAACCAGTATAATGTCATATTTCCTAATAAGCATTTCTCAGGTTTTTAAAACCTAACTCTCGTATGGGTAGTGTTTTTTATCACTGTCGATTTGAAAAAAAGTTAGTGCATGTGGCCTTACACGCGTGATGGCAGTAATTGTATAGCGAGACGCGTGTTAGTGTTGCATGCGTCCCGGCTTTCAGCCCTCCCTTTCTTTCTATCCTAAGTCCATCTGTCCGTTCGTTTATGGTATCGTAGTGTATAAAATGACATGAATGGAATATTAAATATAGGTCAGCTTGCGTATCTCAAGGTTTTTCTTAGAAAGGCAGTACACGTTTTATTGTGTTGTGGAAACGCGTGTATGCTGCAGAAGGCTTTTACTATCAACGTGAAACGTTATAATTTGCAGACGAATTAGAAAACAAGGGGAATTACGAGTACAGTCATTGTGACAGCACTGTTCTTTACCATTCTTCTTTCCTTTTATTGAAGTTTATTGTTAGGCTTTACATTTACATTTTAATTTATATATGTGGATTAGAATTTCACACGACAGGGATTTCCAGACAAATGTCTCAAACTGCGCCGAGGAGATGTCGGCTATCGCGCTACACCTAAGCGCTCAGCCGATTCAACTCGTTGTGGCAGGTGAAAATGCAGACAACTTTTCGCCTATAGGTCTGGCGAAAGCGAATATACACAGTGTATTTCGTCTGGTGCAGGGAAGACTGTAGACACATGTCTGCTCCTATGTCTGGCCAGACGAATATGTTCACACGTTCTATCGTCCACTGACATCTAATGCCATAGAATGCATTTAACGCTCTCTCATCGTGTAGAGACTGACACGTTATGTCATCTACTGCGTTTACCAGTATGAGAAAGAAAACGGTAAAGTTGAGAATGGGAAAATAAATAATGAAAACGGTAAAGTTGAGAATGAGAAAATAAATATTTTTCGCAAACGAACGAATGCGAAAAATAGAGGAAAAAGGTAAAGAGTGATAATAAAAATAGAGGATACTGGTGGAAGAAAAAGAAGAGGATATAGGCAATTCAATGATCATAAAACCTCTGTGACATGAGGTCATCATTATTATCATTATTCATAAATTTAAATTGTCAATGGACATTTCTATTACATTATGAGATCATCATTATCATCATTATTCATTCATTTGAAGTGTCTGTGGAAATTTCTGTTACATAATGAGATCATCATCATTATTCATTAATTCATGTGAGGTGTTTGTGGACATTTCTGTTACATTATGAGATCATCATCATCATTATTCATTAATTCATGTGAGGTGCCTGTGGACATTTCTTTTACATTATGAGATTATCATCATCATTATTCATTAATTCATGTGAAGTGCCTGTGGACATTTCTGTTGCATTATGAGATTATCATCATCATTATTCATTAATTCATGTGAGGTGTCTTTGGACATTTCTTTTACATTATGAGATTATCATCATCATTATTCATTAATTCATGTGAAGTGCCTGTGGACATTTCTGTTACATTATGAGATTACCATTATTCATTAATTCATGTGAAGTGCCTGTGGACATTTCTGTTACATTATGAGATTATCATGATCATTATTCATTAATTCATGTGAGGTGTCTGTGGACATTTGTGACGTACGTCTAGTTTGACAAGTGAATTTTCCCTGATATGATGGATGATTTAAAGGGACCTTTAGCTTTTCATAACATTAGAACCCCTGAACATTTGTTGTAACTTTTCGTTTGCCAGAACTCATTATAAATTTGCAGTGTTTTCTATTCTGTGCAAAGCGAGTGATCGTACCTGCGGTCCCAGCTAAATAAAGAAAGAAATAAAGAAATCATCCTATAAACTTCCAGTCATATTGAAGAAACATTTCTTTTAAAATATAATCTTGTGGCGGTCCTTGCGACCTAGCTGTCAGAATTAAATGAAATAAAGCCCACCCAAGAACATTTTAAAGAATAATCATCAAATTACCCTTACAAACCTGTAAGATAAACTGGAAGGTACTCATCGCCAGTAGCGACATCATATTTACTGTTAGTGTGAGAGAGTACATATTTTTCCTGACTGTGAATGAGCCTAGTTTTTTCCTCAATTGGATTTAATAAAACTATCATCACGCATTGAAGGAATTTTACCATAGCGGAGGATTAAAAGAGACCACTTCATTTTCACCCCTGTGCCGAACTGGGTTAGTGCCATCCCATAGACTCCTTATATATATATAATAATAAAAACACGAGAACTCTTAGTCTTCAAGTCTTGCGATAAGTGAGAATATTTGTTACCAACAAACCCTCGCAAACATCTGGGGCGGGACATCGAAGGACTAGACAGTTCATATGTCAAACGATTACTTGCTGTTTTTATATACTTTTTATGGATCGTCTGAGGCTGCATTCGGTAAGTGTGTGAGTATATGAGTGTGGATCCTCACGCGTGTGTATGAATGACAGGAAATTTAATCGTTTTCTTTTGTAAACCTGTTGTTAACTTTCTTGCCTAGTAATATGATTTTTCTGTATTCCCTGCATTGTTCCTTTAAAGGGGAGTTGCTAATTGGTTAACTCTGTTTAAAAACCCCCTCCTTTCCATTTGCTTAGTAAAGGGAAGAACAGCTGGGAAGAACAGGTTTTTTTCTATCACCTATACCTAACTTTGTAACACCTCTTTCAGAGTAATTAACTTCACTGTTAGGTTAAAGTACCCGTGTTCCTGATATTATCTATCTCTGGACTGGGTTTATCTTTGTCTAATAAGCGGGAAGGGCTTAGTCTATACCAATCTTCTTCACCCCTCCCAAATTTGTTATTTGCATTTGTGTACTTATGATAATTTATGTAATACCTGATATTTGTTAGTGATTGATGTTTAAAGTGAAAAAAATCACATAAACTCATTTAGTTCTGTGTGTTGGATATACCCACAGCCCAACATTTCCCCTATTCGTTTAATATAGTTTGTATCCACATCGTCTGTGTGTGTGAAAAACACCAAATCGGTGTGCGCGCAGAAGCGTGTCTGGAAAACTGGCAAATAATTGTTTGACCAGGAGAGCGGAAGAGAAGATTGAGAGAAGCGATTTGTCGTAAATAAGTCTGTCTTTACTCTCCTCCAGCACGCTGTGAAGCAACTATTTAATATCTACATTTTCTATCACTGAGCTTTCCATCATCATTTTCCACTCTAAACCGGACCACTATTTCTACGACTCTTTTCTCTCAAAATAAATTTACGACAATATGGACATTTCTGTTACATTATGAGATTATCATGATCATTATTCATTAATTCATGTGAGGTGTCTGTGGACATTATTGTTACATTATGAGGTCATTATTATCATCGTCGTCATTTACCTGTTTGCTACCTGTGGTGAATGTGGCGGTCACTGAACCTGGACCTCTTGTAGATAGCCCGAACAAAACATTCGCGTTGCTGTTGCAGCAGTACATGATGAGGTTGCCAACCCCATGCACTACATCGTATTAGTCGCATCATCCTCCAACATGCGTGAAGGAGTTGTAAGGCTATTCTATCTTTATTGTGTCGGAGACCCCCGGTAGGTAGACACAAGTGTCACATTATGAGATTGTTTAGTTCTATTCTTCCTTTGTCTCATCACAGATCTTTGTGAACTATGGGCGGAAGGAATATTCTTCTTTTTCTTTGATCCTCAGCCGCAAGTTGTTTGTGGTCGACCTCTCTTTCGCTTACCTTCAGGGGTCCAAAGCATGGTTGTTCTTGTGATGGCATCATTGTCTCATCTGAGGACGTGGCCAACCCAACTCCAGCGTCTGCCAGTTATGATGGTGTACATGTCGTCTTGGTTGCTCAGAGCAAGCAGTTCTTGATTGGTGATTGTATTCAGCCAAAAGATTCGGAGAATTTTCCTTAGGGAAGGAATGTAGTGTGAATTAACAAAAAGCCACTTCGATGGAAAAGAAACCAAATATAAAGTATTAACTCTAATGACTAATTGAATGACGTAGGTTAGAATAAAGGCGCAAAGACACTGAAACAGCGCGAATGAATGAGACGTGCTGTTTGGGTGGAAAAAAAAGGGGGGGGGGGGGGGGGGGGGGGATAAAGACATGACAGACTTCCTATATGAAAACAGGAAATCAGCCATTTGCTTTTAAAGTGTCCGGGTTATAAAGTGCTTCGTAAAATTCTGGAAAATGTCAATAACGCAAGACAGAGTCACGGATTAAAAAACATAATAATAATAACATCATACGCTTGTTTGGGGTCCTCCACATTCTCTTGTTTGGGGTCGTCCACATGTGATGTCACGAAGTGAGGGAAGAAGAGGTGCAAGATTTTGTTAGGAAGTGTGATGGTAAGGGGAGCTGGGTTTAAAGAAATGTGACGTCACACACACACAAACATATAGCACGTGAGGATCACTTTTATCATAAATAATGGCTGAACTAAATAGATTTAGTAAACTCCATCCTCATAGTCTACCTTTATCTGCAATAGTAGACAACTCCCTAGTGGACGACTGTTACGATTATTATTATAATCGCAGCTGAAAATATCGGATAATTGTGATGATTTTTTAAATCTGGTTTAAATTGATTTTTTTAACTTTACATTAAAAGTTAGCTCCTCGATGAGAATAACCCTTCAACAGACACATGCTACGTCTTCCTGTCACGTGACATAACCCTTCAACAGACACCTGCCAAGTCTTCCTGTCACGTGACATAACCCTTCAACAGACACATGCTAAGTCTTCCTGCCACGTTCATCAGCTCACGCGTTCTGTCCACGTCTTCATGATGTTCACCTGTCTCCAGCTCTCATCTCCAGGAGTTTTTTAGTCTGCCTTTCTTACCCCGGAGGTTCCAGAACAAGGACTGTCTTGTAATGCTATCAACCGCTTTCCTAAACTGTAGTACACACCTTAAAAAAACAAAATCCAGATGAAATAAATTGTAATGTTGATTAACATTAGAATTTTTTTGGTTTAAAATATAAAACAGTAAGAAGTTAACACCATCCCGACAACAGTCCAATGACAGTCCGATGTGATCAAAGACACAGATTTGTTTGTTTGTTGGTGGGGAAAATTCAAAAGTATTTAGCTGGGTCGGGCAAAGGTTACACCCTCTCGCGTTGAGAGGCGGCACATTAAAGGAAAATTAGCTGTAAAAGCCTGATTCATTATACACTATTTACATTAAAATGGGGGGGGGGGGGTGGGAGGGGGCGTGGATGGTAAGAGATGTGTGGTGTCACATAAAGGAGGGGGAGGAGTCTGGATTTTTCTGAGAAAGAAGGGAGCGAGGGTTTTAAATTGGCAAAAAATTAAGTGACATCAAAAGTGGACGATCCCTTTCCTGTAATCGCACTGTGACCATTTACGCCCTTGCTATTGTTAGTCTGTTACTGTCTCATTCTACTTGTCACGTTGTTAAATCATTGATTATCACCACATTTTCTTAGATCACCTCTAAGGAATTATGACAAGGAATAGGTTGCCTATCTGCTTTTCTTGTTCTTAGCCATAGACTGACAACGCAACGAGCAGCCATCTTATCTAGTAACGTCTTGTCGGGCAGCAACAAACACTCTTCAGTTTGCTCGGTCGGTGGCAATCGTTCACGTGGTGTTCCAACTCTGGTTTATGGTTTTCATTTCGGCCTCCACAGTTGTTCACCCAGTTGTTTTTGGCCGTCTCCGTATTCGACTCTATCACTCCTTATGATGGATCTAACAATACATAAGCAAATAAAAGTAATTAACGGGCACTCGTCGGACATAAAGGATGACACCAGACAACAGTAAAGAAAATATAAGTGATAGGCTTACCGGGAATCGAACCTTCCACCAACCAAACTGCGCCATCGCCTTGCTGTGAAAGTAGACCGTGACAGGACGCTCAGCCAATTTTGCACTCCACCATTGCAGCTGGTCCCATTGCATTAAACACAATAGAGAGATAGCATTATCCTTCTTCTTCTATGGACACTAGCATACGTCAATCTATACACGCACATGAAGAAAGTTGTGGTCGGCTTAAAGGCCGCTGATATGGTCATAGGCAAACAGAGTAGATGGCGCCTTAGGCAGGCAGCTCGTTTCACGCCGCCCTATAATTGCATAGCTAGGCGGGGTTGTCGCACGGGAGGTCCTGGGTTCGAGTCCTGGGTAAGCCACTCATGTCTGTTGTTTTTCTGTTGTCTGGTATTCTACTTCTTTATTTCTTACGAGTGCCTGAAAACATACCTTTATGTTTGTCTAATATTTATTTACTGTTTACGTAAATATTTGTATACACGATTATTTTCAATGTTACAGAAGGACCATAGAAGATAAACAATTTATTTTTCTCAACATTACGACTTATTTTTGTTACACTAGTTTCTTTAGCTTTATTTTATTTCACTAGATTTTCTAGCTCCTCCAAATGCTGCCACACTCCGCGACCGCGATAGGTTACTGACATCTCTATATGCACTTTCTCTATAACTTGTATGTGGAGCAATCCTGCAGCAGATTTTGAGCATTCATTTATCATTATCGCAGGTCCACTCATCGGTAGTTGATATCTTTAGCTTACGAATTAAGGCTTCTGGAGTAAACCCTGTGGATAAATCCGGAGCTGGAGTCCCTAGTGCAATATAATGTTTTTTTAACATCATTCTTGAAACCCCTGCACGTCTCTGGTACCAAATTACATCGGCTACTGCGGTTCATTTGGACATACCGGTTATATTGAGACGGGAAACATGCTGCATCGGCTGAAACTTGATCTCGATGTAACTGTCCCAAGAGCTCTCCCTGAAAAGAACCCTCCCCATTCACCCTATGGAATAAAGCAGCTGAGGGCTATCATCTCAAGTTTACATCATCTCCATAGTCCGTCATGGCTGGAGGGGGTTACTAGATGTTGTCTCAGGTCGAAAAAACATTAAATGATTACTTGATTGACCAGCAATTACGAGGCGGTGTTCATAGCCTGAGGTTAAGTCTTGAGAAGAAAGAACAGGGCCTGACCTTACACCTCAAGGACGCTTGTAAGATTGGCTTTGGTTTAAGGAACATCTTCATTGCACACGGACAACTCCATCGGTGCTCCGATCTCCTCCCACAGATCACACAAGGAGGATCTCAGCACAATGCACAAACTTCGTAACACCGGCGAGGATCCTATCCTGAAAATATTTGTGTGGTGGGTATGTTTCCTTAATTTTTTTTTTAAATGTTGCCAGGGCAGCGGTCATATGGCCTACTCTTAACGATTTCCAACTGCCGTGGGATTTTTAACGTGCGCAACTTGCACACGGGACCTCCTTTTTTTCGCCTTTATCAAAGAAGGCTAGGCATCCGATCTCACCATCCAGGAGATGGGGGGGAAGAGAGAGAATGACATCATTAGGAACCACTGGTTTAAAAAAAACATAAAGTATATGAATTATATTTATTAAACTAAGAGCGAACCCGGTAGTTTTAGGATTAGAGGCGGACGCCTTACGTCTTGGCCACTACGACCCCGATGATTGTGATAAAACTATAAAGGTTGGCTATCCACTTTCTGTGTTAATTTAAAAAAAAAAAAAAAAGCTGTGAGCATCTGGACGTGTAACATGTAACAGCGAGGTCCCTTACCAACAAACGTAATGAATCAAATGGCACTGATTGGTTATCTGAAAGCTAAAGAAGATAGTTCAACAAAATATCTACTGGTTGAAGTCTTCATCCCCATCAACATTAACCTTTATTTCCCTAAGGAGCATAGACCTTCAGCCAACTCGTCTAAGTGCTCTGACCGTGCCACCAGCTCAAGGTATTTCCTCATCCTTTTCATTTATATCTCCAGTTCTCTTGTCCGTGTGTTGTTCGGTCTCCGTTGTTCTCTTACCGCTGGGGGTTGCCGAAAAAAAATTAATGTCAAGTAATGATCTCGACAGGTTTCCTCAATTTGTAATCTATTCATCGCCATTGTCTTCTCATATCCTGCTCCACCAGTATCTGCTCGGTTCTTGTCGATAGTTCAGTATTAGTCATCTTGTCCTACTATGTCAGTCCTTCTGTTCGACTCGGGCGCCAATTTATCAAAGTCTGTATCTTCTTGGTTATTGTTGTCCTTGTTCTTCATGTTTCAGAGTCTTACAGTGGGTCTAACTTGACATTTGAGTTGAACATTTTAATGTTTAGACTGATTGTTATTATGGCCTTGTTCTTCATGTTTCAGAGTCTTACAGTGGGTCTAACTTGACATTTGAGTTGAACATTTTAATGTTTAGACTGATTGTTATTATGGCCTTGTTCTTCATGTTTCAGAGTCTTACAGTGGGTCTAACTTGACATTTGAGTTGAACATTTTAATGTTTAAACTGATTGTTATTGTGGCCTTGTTCTTCATGTTTCAGAGTCTTATTGTTTGAGTTGAACCTTGTTATTGTGGCCTTGTTCTTCATGTTTCAGAGTCTTACAGTGGGTCTAACTTGACATTTGAGTTGAACATTTTAATGTTTAGACTGATTGTTATTGTGGCCTTGTTCTTCATGTTTCAGAGTCTTACTGTGGGTCTAACTTGACATTTGAGTTGAACATTTTAATGTTTAGACTGATTGTTATTGTTGAACAGAATCGACATTATTGCACTCCCAGCAAACCCATAGGTGCTCACTGCTCCTCGGTAAATGTCGAGGAGTGTGAATGCTAACTGTTCCTCTAGCTCGCTGGTTATATACACGACTGATGCATCTTCTCTAACGTCCATCTCTGCTAGCCTTACGATTCATGCCAAATTACGAGTCTTAACCTTGATGATTCATCAGTTTAGACTGACTGAAGCGCGACTAGTAAAATAATCTGGTCTAGTTCTGATCTTTAAATATCGTGTAACATTATCAATAAGAGGAAAGTTGACGACTAATAATATTTGTTGAAAATATGTTGTCTTGAAATGTATTGTGAACAACAAAGGATGTCATATTTTCTTAGTGTTATGAGAAAAATAAATCTGACATATGTCGTGACGACAGGAAATAGGTAAAGGGGTAAAGGATCCCGTTACACGCCCACTGAGGCATATTGGGAATATGGTGTTAGGCCCATATTTTCTTGACCATCGGCACACTAGGGGTGATGTGGTCAGCATCACGCCTGCTGCCTTAACCTTCCCAGAGTTGCTCTGGTACTCAATTCATGAGGCTGGGTCAACCCGGAAGCCGTGTGCGGTCTAAAAAAATTCCACCTCAACTGCGGATCGAACCATGGACCACCGAGCTAGGAAGCCAGTGCACTAACCACTGCCCTACCGCGGCTCCCGACAACAGGAAATATTGAAGAAAAAAGAGAGAGGACGCCAAAGAAAGAATATTCTTCACAGTTTGACATCATGGCATGGAAAGAATTCAATAACATATTTGACAGGAAGTTGTTAAGAGACATAATTGCCAACGTCACCAGACATGGTACTTGACGAGATTTTCTTAGCTTGCTTTACTAAATTATTAGTAATAATAACATAGTACAAAAGAACCAGGACTTCACTCAGAACCATAAGCGTGCATTGCCTGCTGCATCAAACTCTTTACAGTCTTAACTGTGACAACTTAAAGACTGACTAATTTTGAAAACCCACTTTTCTCAAGTGGCTTTCGTCTTTCCGAGGACAGGAAACTAAGATCATACAATGTCAGTTTGTTTTGTTTTTGTTTCGTTGCTGTTCGTGTGTGTGAGTGTGTGTGTGTGTGTTTTTTCTTTTTAATTTATTAATTTTGTTATTTTTAAAATTTCGACTGATAGGCCTGAGTCACGATCATTGAGATTAATTTTTTTTTTTTTTAAATGACGACTCATATGCTTGATTGACGATCATTGACATTAAAATTATTCAAACAACTTCTTCATCGTCGATGCTCACTCATATAACTACATCCACTTCTCTCGACAATGTAAAGGTCCGTATCCCGGCATCTTTCATCGCCATTCAGTTTCTCCTCCGCAAAGGGATTGATGAAGGTCATTCTATCAATCTGTCCCTTTCGTGTAGTTGACTTTCTTGGAGAAAATGTTCTACTGTTTGTGTCTTTACTTACATGGCCATATGTCTATTAGATTTTTTATTTTTTGAGCAAATGGTATTTAAGTATGGCAGTGACTGATTATCAATCTGTATATGATCAGTTAATCTTTTCTTGTTAAAGACTAGTCTATGTCAGTGGAGTACTAAAGGGGGTGGGAGGGTGTGGTTCACAGCCATTGGGAGGGGGGGGGTTGCCATCGGACACGATCTTAACAGTACTATGCTGTTAAAAATTTAAACACATTAATAGGGGAAACCCGAGGCCTGTAAAAATTAAATAAATAAATATTTGGCAGGGAGGATAGTGTGATTCGCTTCCGTAGCTAGGCGGTGGTGCCGTTCGGAAGGTTATGGGGTTCGATTCTCCGGCAGTCTCTCTCTTTTTCTGTTGTCTAGTTTTCTACGTCTTTATTTCTCCCGAGTGCCTGAAACATACCTTTATGTGTGTAATAATTATTTGTTAAAAATTTACTAGTAAGCATAATATATTTTTCTGTGTTTATTTAGGGGAGGGGGTGTCTAAACGTATGATTTGTCCTGGGTACCAAATTTCTTACGTACGCCCCTGGACTATGTGCCTGTTCATTTACATATATCATATAAAGAACCAAATGAAACATTAGCTCTTGTTTTTCTGAAGTTTATTTTTTTTTCAGAACTGTACTGAATATTTGGGTCAAACCTATCTAGTCAATTTTATTATAACATTAAATAGGAAATCTAATTTTCAACTGTTTAAAAGAATTGCTTACTTAAACCAGGGTCGGCTTGTCTAAGCGGTTACATTTTAGTGACAGAATGGGCTCCGGATTATCTAGTCGGTTGGGGGTTGGGAGGCGTATGAGTTAAGTGCTTTGCTGTTCGCCTATCTAGTTTCTCAATGGCGTTCTTAAGATTAGACACCAGATCTGAAACTCTTGCTTTGGTATTTCATACTCTCGTTCTATTTATCTCTTTCTCTGTCTGTCTGTCTGTCTCTCTCCATCTCTCTCTACACATACACACACACACACACACATATATATATATATATATATATATATATATATATATATATATATATATATATATATATATATATATATATATATATATATACACACACACTCGTATATATAGTTAACGTTTCTGGCATTTATTGTAATTATCTCTGGTACTTGTGTATTTTGAGACACACTAGTTGTGACCTCTCATCAAGTATTTATTTGTCTTGATATCCAATACAGTTTGTGGAACAGAAGAACCAAATATGTAGAAAATGGTTGTACTTAGGAAATCTGTGCTTTATTAATTTATTAAATGAGTTATTGAGTGGAATAGAAGCATTACAATGGTATGACAAGATCACTAATGTGAAACCTATGCCACGAAGCAGATAAGTGCCAGTGCAACATGAAATGAGGAGACGCTGGTGAATAATGGGACACACATTGTGGAAACTATTTATAGCATTATAAGGGAAATCCCCAGGGTAAAAGAGGCAGGTCCCGGTGGGTCTCTAAAGAGACAAAAAAAAAAAGAATAGAACTACTACACCATCAGGCATGCCGGACAATGCGACTAATAATAGGTTGTGCATGAGGCTGGCTACCTCATTATATAAAAGAAAGGCCACAGAAACCACAACTGCAAGATCATATGAATGCTTGGTACATGCTACCAGAATGAGGACCAGCTGCAGTGAAATCTCTATGCTACTTAAGGATTGCAAACGACAATGATGGTGATACTACTTTTCTGTGAGACTTGCTTAGAATACTCTTCCAGAATACTTACAGTGTCAAGTGTATCAAGACGTATGTCTAACAAACGTAAGAGTAAGTGAACAAGAATCGGTTGAAGAAAATCATCACTGTCTAGAAGCTAAATAAATATGGCAAAAACAGCACAGAACAAAACAAATTAGGGAAGAGCGAAATAAAGGTTGAGAAACTGAAATTTATCCTGGCGTAGATATATATCAATATATTCCAAATTTATCTGGCGTAAATATATGTTAGAATATTCCACATTTATCCTGGCGTAAATATATGTTAGAATATTCCAAATTTATCCTGGCGTAGATATGTGTTAGAATATTCCAAATTTATCCTGGCGTAGATATGTGTTAGAATATTCCAAATTTTTCCTGGAGTAGATATATGTTAGATTATTCCACATTTATTTTCGAGTAGATACAAATTAGATCATCCCGAACTTATCCTGGCGTAGACACATGTTAGAATATTCCAAATTTATATCCTGGCGTAGATATATGTTAGAATATTCCAAATTTATCCTGGCGTAGAAATATGTTAGAATAATTCTACATTTATACTGGCGTAGACATATGTTAGAATATTCCAAATTTATCCCGGGTTAGATAAATGTTAGAATATTCTAAATTAATTTTTGCGTAGATATTTGTTTGAATATTCCAAATGCATCCTGGCGTAGATATATGTTAGAATATTCCACATTTATCCTCGAGTAGATACGTATTAGATCATCCCAAACGTATCCTGGCGTAAATAGATAAGCCTACATGTAAGAATATTCCAAATTTATCCTGGCGTAAATTCATGTTAGAATATTCCACATTTATCTTCGCATATACGTATTAGATCATCCCAAACTTATCCTGGCGAAGACACATGTTAGAATATTCAAAATTTATCCACGCGTTGATACATATTAAAATATTCAAACTTATAATATTCCAAATTGATCTTCACGTAGATACATGTTAGAATATTCTATCTAACAATCCTAATTGCAGTCCTAAGACATGCCCTTTACTTTTTATATACGTAGAACAAGGATGACCGAAAAAAACCTTTTTATATTTTATAAGTAATATTCGAGTATTTTTACATAAAAAAAGAAATGCCATATACAACATATCTTGATTT
>JAMPIV010007820.1:0-37611 GCA_024509875.1 Oreohelix idahoensis | reverse complement strand
AATCCACCAAAACTTCTGACTGCCACCAGGTAGTCATCCTCACAGATGCACTGTCTGTCCTGCAAGCTCTCAAGGGTGGTAAACTCCCGCATCTGAGAAATGAACTAAACAAGGTAGCTGCCAAAAAGAGAACCATACTTCAGTGGGTACCATCTCATTGTGTGTACCCGGAAATGAAAAGGCAGATAAACTTGCAAAAAAGGAGGAGAAATGTGAACAAGAAGATAATGAAGTCACATACTTTGAGAAAAAGAGAGCTATCCAGACTATCAGAAGAGAACAGAACCAACCCAAAGACGACTATCACACTCTCGACCGGCAGGGACAGATAACTATTTTTCGACTCAGGACAGGGCATAACAAACTGAATAAACACATGCACAAGCTACGATTGTCTGCTTCACCACTGTGCACAGTGGATTAAACGAACAAACTGCTGAGCATGTTCTACAGGACTGTCCTCTGTATGACCAGTTAAGAAAGATATACTGGCCCAATGACTCAACACTAAACTCAAAGCTATATGGAGTTAAAGAGGAACTTCAAACAACAGTCGAATTCATCATGAGAACTCGTCTGACGGTGTAATCATCAAAGATGCGATCGCAAGAAGAAGAAGAAGAAGGTGTTTATGATGGCAATCTCCCAATCCTTTGGTATGGTCTTGCCTCAGCAACACACCACATTATTCTATTGGTTAGAGCAACAAGCTAAGCTGCTGCTAGTTAAACAGCAAAAACTGTTCTTTACTTCCCTTTCTTGCCTGACAACACACTGACATTTTATTTTCTATGGTTAGAGCAACAAGCTAAGCTGTTGCTATTTTTAACAGCCCAAACTGTTTATTTTTACTTCCCTTTCTTGTCGCTCAGCAGCAACATACTGACAATTATTCTATATTGGTTAGAGCAACACACTGGCATATTATTCTATTGGTTAGAGCAACACACTGGTCATTTATTCTATTGGTTAGGAGCATCACAACTGGCATTTATTCTATAGCGTTAGCACCTAATAATGCTTTAAATGTGTCTTCTTTTCTTGGCTTCTGACTGACAAATGTATCAAGTACAATTAAATATTTGGCATATCAAACTTCTGCTCTATTGAGGTACGTTGTTCTCACTCTCATTTACTTGACGGTGTATAATTATGTTTTAGCCAACAGATGGTGTACGATACATGTATTTAGCCAACAGATGGTAGGTACGGATACAATGTTTATGCCAACAGATGGTGTACGATACATGTTTAGCCAACAGATGGGTGTCTCAGCGATATCATGTTTGCTGCTCATGTTTGTTTTTATCATCCATGTGTGCTGCAGAATCTGTCACAGTGGAAGAACACTTGTATGTACCAGATGTTCTTCGCACAAGCCCTACAAGATCAGGTTTTGGGACCCCCCCCCCCCACACCAATACAGAACATGGCTCTTCCAAGTGCCACCCCCCCCCCCTCCCCCCCCTCCCCCAGGGACAGACGGGACATTTTAGCAGCTGCTGAAACAGTATGTCACTTTCTTTGTTGCATGCCTTGGATCAAACATTTTCTCTCTCTCACTCCGCACTTTATGAGCAAGGGATTTATTTGTCTTTGTTTATATGGGAAATAGCGCAACTCACATTTTAGATTTGTTTAATGACAGCACAAACTTTGAGAATGACAAGTCTCCATGTAATCAGACACAATCTGATAAAAGCAGGTGACATTTTCATGTCAAGTTTTTGAGATTATTTGCCTGCATCTCTCTCTTTAAAAACCCTTTACACACTGCGCCTTTGTTTTTATTTTCTTGTCTGCATATACATCCATACTTTTTTTGCAAGAATAGTAAAATATTATATTGTTATATTTCAGTTTGTTGGAAATAAATAAACCTCATTTTTTTTGGTGAGCAAAAAAATATTAATATACCTTATATAATAAAAAACATTAATATACCTTTATAATAACAAAAAAACATTAATTTACCCATTTATATAGACAAAAACATTAATTTTCCTTTAAATGACAAAAAACATTAATTTACCTTTTATATAACAAAAACATTAAGTTACCTGTGATACGGTGGATAAAATAGCAGGATCATGCATGTATCTCGCGAAATGATATCAGGTGTTTCATTTCAGGACAGTAATGGTCAAGTACACATAACAAAGCCGGTAGGTGAAAGTACAGGTCCACGGAAAACATGGTTGACATTTAATACATAAAGTCACACTTCACAATAGTATCCATCAAACATCAAAAGTACACTTGCATATGGATAAGCGTAAGATATCCCTGGTCCGTCAATAAGGTTCAAAAACGTTAGGCATCTTTAAGTGGCAATAATATGATAATATAATACACTCCTCCTCATCTCCACTCAATCCTGGCCCGTTGTACTAAAGGTTCGGGCACTATCCACGAAAACCAAAGTAATGCGGCAGAAGAAATCAGGCCAAACTAAAATTAGTAGTTGCCCTCATTATCTCAAAAGTTTACGTGTAGTAATAAATTAGGGTATGAACTTCTAGATAAGTTTTATGAACCATCTTGCAACATAACGTGGTGGCCTCCGAAAAAATCAACAATGCCACAAGTTATATATTTATAAATCACTCTCCATTATCCCGGAGCACGAAAAAATAAACATCTTTCTCTCTCTCGGACGCAAACACAAAGGACGGAAGCCCAATTGAATTAACACACTGAACCCACCATGTGACAATTTCATACAACATGTAAACGTCACTAGTTGACCGTCGCTCAACACGGGTGTGAACGCCTCGCTCACCATGGTGGACGATCCCCTGCA
This sequence comes from Oreohelix idahoensis, assembly GCA_024509875.1. Taxonomy (NCBI): domain Eukaryota; kingdom Metazoa; phylum Mollusca; class Gastropoda; order Stylommatophora; family Oreohelicidae; genus Oreohelix; species Oreohelix idahoensis. Next base: position 34,808 of record JAMPIV010007820.1, on the reverse strand, counting down.
AACCGTAAGTTTTTTTTGTCTACAGGCGAACACAGTTTCCTCACACATAAAAATGGAAATGTCTAGAGCTAGTAAGTAAACATATCCAAACACTAAAGTTTAGGCTGTGCATCCCAATAATCAATCACTTAAACCATCTCACCTCCCCTTCGTGAGTGTTGAAAAAAACCAAAAGTTAAATTATTGTATAAGATTTTACAAACAACCAAAAATACACATGAATCGTGTGTGGACATATCGTCACGTAAATTAGATTCATGAACAACAAAAATTGACAGTCAAATCGACTAAACAATCCACACTACTCGCTACCAGTACTAGTCCACCAATGACTCAAAACAACAACCCACCGCTCATCACGTTAATCCATAACATACCACCTACCACCGCCAGTTGTTCATCAGTCAATAGCCCACCATAGCCCGTCCACCACACCCTACTCACAACTCGCCAGCTATACAGTCCCCTCCCCCAATGATGTATCAAAAGCCATACCATGACCATGTATGATCTAAATGTGCGTTTACAATTAACACCCCTCCCACTCCAATCCAGCATGCTACTCCATTACAATGGTCGACGCACGATCCCACCCCTCCCCCCCCCCCACCCTCCACCTCTCCAAACCCACTCCATCCAAATCCACCTACCCCATACCCCCCCTCCATTGCCATATTTCCAATTAACACGGACACAACCCTACCTCCCGATCCAGTTTAGAAGGTTACCACCTCCAACCTCCAACCCCTTGCCAACCTGCCCCCATACCCACCCCAACTCCTCAATCCTGCCCATGCTTCAACGTAATCCCAACCATTGACCATCACCCTACCCATATGAAGCATCATGAGGACTCCCTCCCCTCTACCTCTCTCTAAAGTCCCCCCCCACTGACCCGCTTCCATCACAAAAGAGAGAAGGAAGAGAGAGAAAAAAACCCAGTACAAAGAACGCAAGGATAAACTCAACCTAACCACAATTATTACATTACTAATTATTCTCCTCGCTTAAGTACCCTTTTGTACGTTTGTGGCAGGGGGGGAAGGGGAGAGACAAGTAATGTCCATAACAAAGCTTTGCAATAATTAATCACGGCATTACTCCAATACTACTCACGTGTCCAGGATCTAGATGTTAGCATAGTAATTTGCATTTCTTAATTAATGGGTGAAATGTGCATTCCAGAATAATAACATGATTGTCGTAGTTGGAAATTGTTCATGTCTGCAAGTAGTATAAATACTGTTCATTGTACCCCCTAGTTTAAAAGTGAATAATGATTATCTCAAAGTCCCCCTACAATACCCACCCCCCATAACCACATGTTACACTTGAATGGTCCCACCACAACTTAGTAAACGTGTACAACACCGAACAAATACCAACTATGTTTCCAATAGTGGAGTCACCCCCCCATGGCATTCACCCTTGTATAATACCACCACTCCTCCAAACTTGCACCGACATATGAATGTGACAACTTCTCGGATCTATCTAAGGCATCTCTCTGATAACACAAAATCGACTAAAAAAAATTAATAAATCTTGAGAATTGGGGCTTGGACATATCATAAATTCTCGTGCATCAAGTCAACGATCATGTTGAGATATATGGAAGTGTTGCACTTGCACCGTACCTCTCAAATACTATGCACCTGCGAAGCAACGCAACACTGTCACAATCATCTGTAGCGTGGGAAAATAATTTCAAAATTTATAAACTAGTTACCTCAAATAGAAGGCATTAGAAAAAAAAAAAAGAAATTTTGAATTTGAATATAATTTAACTGCAGTCCTTGCACTCCTGTTAGTCCCAATTGTCACGGTGAGTCGGGTAAGCCTTTTTTTTTCTAAGGGCAGATAGGGTCAGCAGGTGACGGGAAAACCATAGGTGGGTGTATAATCAAACAGTATTAACTGAATAATTAAACCGATGATGACCCAGGAACTTGCTTTCGAGTATGGGTAATAGGCATGACAATTTTTAGAAATTTTGGGAAATACGTTCTAGTGGCACAATGTCGAAATTTAATACATAATCAACATAATATATGGTACCTTATAAATGTAGGGAAAGATGCACCAGAGAAACACCATATAAAAACTCTAAAAGAATTCAGGTCAATTGCGCCCCCATGTTATTGCTTGTGTAGAATATTTCGCACTAATACGGTGACGAGAGGCGTTGTAAAATGATACCACCAAATGTGGGGGATCGTCGAACCCACTACATTCCGCTGTTATCCAGCACGAAATCGTTGCCTCTGCGGAAGGTTATATGCCGTCGCAGTGGAAAATGAAGTGAACCATTGGTAAAATTAATTTTCCGTCTGCGCGTTCATGGGCTGGCTTAATAAGGTGCATCCATATACTGCAATGTGCTGAGATATGATGTTTAAAATTTCCCGTGGTAACATCGAACCCATAGGTTTGGAGTCATGGGTCGTAGCTGATTTGCTCATAAGGACATCTAAACCTACTTTACCAGATGTAATGGTTCAAGTATGGATCAGAGTAAGTTCATCGGAACATCTGGACAAGAACCGATTCTTTTCCTCATTGAATTTACTGATAGTTGCGTAGAGTAGTGAGTTAGGCTAGGCCTCGGGTGCTCACTCAAACATACTCATTATCTCTGACTAATCTAAAAGAACTTTAATCAAATGAGTTTTCTTCTCTTTTGAAGTTTGGATAAAGGATTGATATGTCTATCTCAGAGTGGAACTGTGAAAAATCGTCCTCAGAGTTCCAGGACCGGTTATCATTCATTTTTCCGTTTGTGCCTTGGCCTGGCCACGCCATAGTAAACTTGCCAGCAGCAAGTTGATAAATTTTGTACGTTCACCATTTGAACAATTTCTTTGGGTGAGGCAATCATTGCTGTCCGTCGTATCCGACCACCATAGTGTGACATCCTCTATTGGATCTCCTTTAAACAATCACACTTTAACCTTGCCTGTAAAAAAAACATGGTGAGTGGATATCCCAACAACGCGCCTGTGGTATAAAATTCAACTGACCCCGCCGTAAAGTTACTATCATTGTTAAAACATATTATTAGTCACCCGGTTGCAATGAGACGGATTGATACTAATGACTAGTTCTCACTCCGACAGTCGTGTGTTACCCAGAATCTACGGAGTTACTGTTAACTTGAGTGCCATTTTAATAAAGGCCTTTATGAAAGCTGTAGTAGCTCCTGTGCCATCATGTGCTGATGAAGGCAGTAACTGCTGGGAAGCGGGTAAATGACCACATTTTAACAAGGAAGTCACATTAGACTGGAATAGGAGTTTGGGCATCTGGACACTGTTAATCAGAGTATCAAATGTCATAAACGAAACAACTTAAAGCTGACATGAATTAACAAACATTGTTGTCTTGCGCGTTCTTTCCCGGTTGTAGCAGTGCAAGTATTTGCTGAGTTTCCCATGGTAGTTCGAATTTGCATTAATTTCTAGAGCCGAGATCTATGGTCTCTGATTGTAAACAAGATGTTATTTTCTGTGGGGGGGGGGGAAAAACTCTTGTCATTATTTCTTTGGTTCCTATTGTTGTTTTCCATTGATTTCTGTAGGTCTGTGTGACCTATTACGATGTGGATAATTTTGGTTATTGGATCCACCAGTTATTACCAATTCCTTATTATAGTTACCAAAATTATCATTCCTTCTTTCTCCCTGAGTTTTGGTGAAAAATTACCACCTCTTTTTGGGGTAAATAGTTTTTATACTATATGGTTGTCTACCTCTATATAGTTGTGAGTTATTGAATTTGTTTTGGTTTTGAAATTCCATCAAAACTGTAGAGATCTTTGTCTATAATTGTTGTGTGGTTTCCAAGTATGTATATGCCCGCAACAGGTAAAAGCTTCCTTAATATTATTGATTAGTGACTGACACCAAACTCCCGTATGTGCATTAGCAATTATTGCCTACATAATTCCTCCAATTGAACTCAAACTTGACGGCTACCTTTCCTGTAAGATATTCTCGCAAGTGGATCTACTCACGGAAGACAAAAATTTTGTCTTCGCATAACCAATAAGTCCTTCAAAGGCCCTCAAAATTCACTTCAATGCCGGAAAGATGTTAGTCCATCTAGTAAAATTTTTTAGACGCACGTTGCCAGCTACAAACTGTGTAAATATCTTTACCCGTTTCAGGAATCATATTTTTGAATGAACTTCATACGATTAACCTTTCATCCCGTCAAACTGATGAAGATTTTAATGAATAACGTTTTAGCAGCATCCATAATTGCGTCTATTCGGCCCTGTCTCTAATGTGGCACAGAGCAGCTTAAGGATTCAACCACTCATAGAAATCCATTCAGTAGTCTTTGTAACACCATATGTGTATCTATCAAATGCTTCATATTCCTTCCAATCATTAAATAGTTATTTCATAGCGTGTGCTAAGAAGGACGAAATAATCGTCTCCCCCCATTTCATCGGCCCCCCCACCCCCCCGCAACCCTGAAAAATTTAACACATTGGCTAACCGATATTATAATTACTGTTTGCTAGGAGAACCTCACGTTCAGAGTACGCTCATTAGTGGTCTACTCTGAAGCAATGGACTTCTGTTTTTGAACTTCAATAAGTAAAGTCGTGCCAGTTTTTTCTTCTACATCGCCAAGCTTTCTCTACTCTAATTACTTGACTCATGAATCAAGTTTTCGTTTTGCATTCCGCAGCTTGTTGTAATCTTTTTCATCCTCAACATTGTCTTTCCAACCTTTTTCTTCTAGATTCTTTTTCATGAGCAAGTTTTCATTTCTTCATCTCTTGTTGCAATCTTTTTCTCCTTCAAATGCTAGCTCTGTTCCAATTTTTTTTTTTCTTCTAAATCTTTATTCCATGAGCAAGTTTCGTTTGCTTCTGCAATCCTTTTGTTTCTCTTCTGCAAGTAGCTCTGCTTTTCTGAGCTCTCGCTGCCTACATGACCGAGTCAACTCTTGTTGTCTCTTATTCTCACAGGTCCTTCTTGATTTTCTTTGGCAATTGAATTCCGACTTTGGGGGGGGGGCAAAAGTCCCATTTAATTCCTTCGCCTCTGTAAACCATATTCTTGTTGCCCATAGTAAATAAATTCCTGATATTCCATTATCTACTTTCTTCAGTATCTTAACTATCAATAATATACAATTATGTAAATAGAAAATAGTATTCTATAATTAGTTCACGTCTAAAAACCACAATTCACTACTGCTTTATGCTTTGCAAACTCATTATCAATGCAAATATAATTCTTTTTGATATTTACACTAATCAATAACACCTAAATAATCTATAGTATTGAACAGTTCCACAACAGTAGTAAAAGAGTACTTAAGGGGATATAGAGTAAAGATGAGGAATCTGAGTAAAATGGGAAAAATGTATGATAATGCTACCAAGGTAACTAGAATTGAGTGAATCTAAACAAATAGTGTACAATCGTACAGCGGGACCCAATACAATGTAATAACTGTGCAGCAAGTAACCGAAAAAGTATGCCCACGCTCATGGGAAACTTAAGACAGAGAACATAAACAAATAGAACAGGACTTACTGCTTAAAAATAAAACACGGACGGACCCTGGAACAATATTATTAAATGTAAACAAGTGATAGAAGATAGGTTAGGGACTAGCATTATTAACGAGATACAGAATGTGTTGTAAACGTAGAGGGAGTAAGAAAATCAAAAGTCCTACACCACTACATAAAAACTGACTTTTTTTCTTTTAACTTAAGAAGGACTGGGAGCTAGCACACCTAAACCAAATTAGGTTCCACCACTAAACAGGCATGGTATGAAGCAGTAAACGTAATGGGTAAGTTGAGAAAAATACTCGTGCACCGAAGATAATTCCGCTGCCTTGAGAGGATGGTAAGCAAAACCTCATATATGAAATATCCTGAATTGAATTGCGGTCCCATGTTTTACTATGAGACACTGTAAGTCGCTATACGCAAACAGATTTGTACAAGAACGAAATTAGACCAAGAAAACTGAATAACAACAGATGTAACAAAGAAAGGTTCGCTTATCACCACGGTCACAAGGTTACAACAGAGTGTATTAATGGCACTTATCTTATCAGCAATCCGCATCAGATGCAAGGTCCGGAGAAAAAAGGCAGTCAACACTGGCAACAACCCGACGTCCCCGCAATACAAGTGACAAGCACGGATGAAATTGTAAACAAATACACCTGGTACGCTAAGTCTGTATTGGGCATCATAAAACTGTGTAGTCTCTCCTCGAAAATGTTGTGTTGACTTCGCGCAAGTCAAATAACTTGACATCGCAGTGGCATAGACTTTGTAAACTGTTAAAGAATATACAAACTGTTGTAATGTAATACTGGAAACAACGAAATAAACTTGCTGTAAATAAAAACTGGTTGGCTTGAAAACTGATAAACTTGAACATTTACAGTGATCAATTTTTTTTAAAGGACATTGAAAATGAAACATTGGACATGCCGCTTTTAGTGGCAAAGTTTCGTTATCCACACTGGGAACCCGCTGGCCCCCCCCCCATATAAACTGAGTTCATGAGGTGGTGTGTTTTACAATAACACGCTCTGAAACAGAGGTGCACTGACTTCGAGATATACAGATTAAATGTGCAGAGCTGTAGTTTTGCCAAAGTGACGAAGGTTATACCTTGCTCACTCTGAAATTTGAAAAAATCCATGTCCTGATGAAAAGTATGCGATCCAAAATTATTTGGTGTTTCAGGGTAGGGCTTTGATAAATTAGATTGGATCATGCTATGTATAAGCGAATGTTAGCAGGTGTTCATTCCGGTACATTAATGGTCAGTACAAATAACAAAGCCCGGTAGGTGAAAAGGTCCAACGGGAGAAAACATGGTTGACATTTTAATACATAAAGTCAACTTGTCAACAAATAGTATCCATCAAAACATCAAAAGTACATTGCAATGGATAAGCGTAAGATTATCCCTGGTCCGTCAATAATGGGTACAAACTGTTAGACATCATTTAATGTTGGCAAGTAATATGAAAATAATACACTCGCTCGCATCTCTCCAGCTCAATCCTGGACCGTTGTACTAAAGGGTTCGGAGCTATCCACGACAAACCAAAGTAATGCTGCAGAATAAATACAGGCCAACAAAAAAAATAGTTATCTTCTTCTTCATCTGCGCGCGATTCAGTTGTGTAGTCTATGCTAGCATACTGCCAGGCCTGTCGCCTAGGACGAAAGTCCACAGTTTTAACCAGGTCGTGACAGCGGCTGCCACATAGCTTCTGCTGTGAGCTCAGCACCCCTTGCCATGGTCTGCACTGTCGTGGTTCTCAAAATTTGGGATTGGGCAGTTCTGGAGGGAATTGTGTTTTCTGGGGGTCTGGTATTCCTGTTCCGCCTTTTGGGCATTCATTTCGTGTGGGCTATCTTGAGGCCGATTAAAGAATGTCCTAGTGAATTTGCAGTGGCCGGTTCTCCTCAGGCTGGAACTTTGTGGTATAAGTTGGTATCTGTTTAGATGGTGTTATTGAGGTCATCGCTGCTGAATATATCCCCTTCCTCCTTGCCACTGGATTTTTAGGTTAACTTGTTGTTGCGATTATGGTTTTATGCTTTTTCCGCATACGGCCACATGGATTTGCTGTTTACTGTTTCCCATTTTACAATGCCAACTTCTTGATAGAGCATCTGCTTTCTCCATTACCAGCAATTCCACCAATGGGAGGTGTAACCAACACTGAAGGGCATGCTGGTGATGAACTATGGATGCTGTTAAGTTCAGCCTTCTGATCTCATTCATCAGTCGCTCGCATTTACTGGTGTTTTGTAATTGATTCCAGTAAGTGATCTGCAGTCGGTGAAAGATTACTATTCTTTGCTGGTGGTTGTTTGTTCGGGTCTGGGTGAAGATTTTCGGGCTTGGCCAGTAGGTGCCATAGCTTGCTGCCCTGAAATATTGGAGCGAGGAATCCTTTCCAGTTGGAAGGCCTTTTTTTTATTTTTTTTTTAAAATTTTTTACCTTTTTTCCCAGGATGATCCATTTCCACATTTAAGATATACTTATTTTAAATGCCCCACCACCAGAATTCTTTACTGCCCCGTCAGCGGATCGCATCTTGATTATGCGTGTGTCCGATCCTTTCGGGTATTGTAACTTTTCTTTTCAATCATGTCTTGGGCCCAATAGTTTTTAGTTGTTGAGGGAGTCTGGTGGCCTTTCTTTTTTATTTCAGGACAGTTTGTGAAGATAGATATATTTACAATGGCAGTCCGTCTAGGCTCCTCATAATCATTTTAGAGCATTTCCAATCTCATCAGGTTGTTTTTGGGAGGAGGTACTTCATGGCACCGATGCAGATGTTTGAGAGATGTTTATGAAGCTGTTGTTCTTTCATCAGCCTGATCTTAATGGTCGATAGCTATGGAGTTTGGCATGCATTGGATTGACTATGGGCCATTCGACATAGAATAGAATGCTTCTCACTGTACGGGGATGAATTACCTTTTCCTCCACGTCCTGTCATTCGATGTGAGCGGATAGTTTGGTGTATCTTTCCATTGTTACGGGATTGGAGAAGGTATGTCTTCATCCCTCCTGTGATAAATCTAAGGCTCTGAAATTGTTGTTCATATTCCCTAGGACGTTGAAGACGTGGTTGTTGTTTAGATGGCGCGGCTGGCTCCAGGCTGACATTGCCATGATTCAATACAAAGGCTGTGACTGTGCCCTGATGTAGCTGACTAGATTTTTGAGTATAAGTTAGGCTAGTTATGAGCCCCCATACTTGTGCAAAAGCCAGTTTTTCTTCATTAACTAGAGAGCTTTCCGTATTGCTCTCTGGTTCTACTGCATTGATTCATTCTGCAGCTTCCAGGTGAGTTTCTCTTATCGCAAGCTTGACGTCCCCAGGTATGATGATTTTCTTGTGATTGGAAGCTCACTTCCATTTAGTTGCAGTTTGAGCACATTTCTCCCCTGGCGGTTTTGAACAGAGAGAAGCAGGTTGCCTACTGGTATTGGAGGAGGTTGTATCTGGTAACTCCCATCACTCAGAACTGATGCCCATATACCGATGGTATTTCTAGCGATGCTTGCATCCTGAACTTTGCTAGTATGCATAATAGTATTACAGCATGCACACAGGCGAGAGCAAAAGTCGTCACGCATGAACGAGCCCTGGAGATATGGCCCGGACGTATCTCTGACAATAATCAATTTATATATTATGATAAAAGATTGAGATGGGAGATAAACACTCCTCTTGTGGCCACACCTGTTGTATAGAGTGACACGATGAGACCTTCATCCTGTTTTCCCGGTCCTAGTTTTACTCTTGCTTGCGGTATCGGAGAAAGTCCACGTATCCAGGAACATTCTCCCTTCAATTTTGTTGTGAGCATCTTAAATGTGATGAGGTCCTTCTTTCCTACCGAATCAAAGGCTTTTGTCAAGTCTACAGAAAATGCCATTGAACTTTCGTCTTTCTCCTGAATAGGATTGTCTATTTCCTTGTGCTACATTTGATACCACTCTGGTCTTCTGGTGCTGCGGGGTTATTCGAATGCCTGTAACTGTGTGTTATCTAAGCCAGAAATGGTTTTTTTCCCAGATGTTTTATCATTAATCTTGAGTCACCATTCTTCCATAGAGATTGTATGCGAGTTACCTTACCCAGACAGTCAGAGGCGACTAATATGGTCGGTAGCTGGATTGCTTGTTTTTTCTCTTTTGTTTCTTCTGATAGGGAACCAATAATGGCCATCTCGCCCATTAGATCTGGGAATTTTCCGAGTTACTCCCATGATTGATGAAGATTAGAGATGAGCTGTGCCTGGCTACAGGTCCAATGTTTTTTTTTTTTTTTTTTTTTTTCTGTTTATCCAATATCATTTTTTTGGAGCTATTGTTTGTTTTTTTTTTTTTTTTTTTTTTTTGGCGCATTTAGTTCCTCAAACGTTAGGCGATGATGTCATGCAGGTATCTGGGCTTTTGGTGTTCCAGTTTTTCTTTTATACCCTTACGTAACTCTTGAGAATTCGTGCACGTAGGACCCCCCCCCTCGCTCCCCGTCCATCCCTCGCTAGTGCTATTCTTTCCTTGTAGAACTCTGCCTAGCAGATGTTTTGATGCCCCACCCCCTCCTTTCATGTGATGGTATTTTCCGTTATTTCTTGATTGACAGTCTATGCAGTAGCTGGTTGTTGTTTCTTCATATTTAAGTCTCCTCCCCCCTTGTCTCAGGATTTCGACAGCTTGCTCGAGTCACACTTTTCCAGTTGAGAACTGCTGGGTTCTTCTGGTATTGCCCCCCCTGCTGCTTTGGATTTCAGCTAATTCTTTTGTCATTAAAAGCTTGTTTTATGCTGTTGTGTCATATATACTGGCCCCCCCCCCCCCCCGTGCGCCATTCTCCTAACCCCCCCCCACCCCTGCTCCCCCCCCCGGACTTGTGCTCCATAGTTTCCCGTGCTTAATTCTAAGTTCACTCATGGAGTGTGTGTCCCAGATTGTCACTGACAAGTATGGTTGTGTAAGTCTCGTCGTCTTACGCCTCGTGGAACCAAATGACTTCTTTCGCTCGCTTTGAATGATTGCCTCACTGATGATGGAAATTGGGTTTTTTTTATTTATTATTGAATATTATTTGATGTGGGTTAATGTTTTGACAGAGGTTATTCTGACTTGTTGCTTTAAATAAATCCCCAGTTGTTGCTTTTTTGAAATTCCAGCTGGGAGACATATTATTGTGTCCTGCATTTCTTACCTCAGATATCTGTAATGTGACTGGGACACATGGTCACTTTCCCCCAGCTTTGGTTTATTTACTGTTCTCAGTGGTGAGTTCGATGTTATGTCATTCTTGTAGCCATAGCAAAGATCTGCGTGTGCTCGTTGTGTTTCCACACAACTGATGGAATAGATAGGGCGGGCTAATCCATCTTTTTTGGTTGGTTTATTCAGATTTAGTTTATTCTCACACTACCATCCAATCTATCCACCTATTCTACCTCTCTGATCTGTTGCTTCATACCACCAGCTGGGTGAGGTGGCCTATTGAATTCGCCATAATAAATGGAGGTGTCTTTGATGCTGCAAGTTTCACTTTGTGTAGCTCCAGAGTTGTGCGTTGGAAGGGCCTTGTAGCAGGTTTCGTTGATTTGATCATTTAAGTCTCCCACTGGGCAGCACAGTAGCTGCGTGACCTGTTATGTATTTCAAATTCGTCCTCACCAGATCTGGTGAATATCTCTACTGATGGGATTTAGGTTTTTAAATCATGCGTAGGAGTGATTCGTTCCCTTAGTGTCTTTTTGCCCTGTGCTTGCGGACCAGGATTTCGTATTCCACGTTATGAAGAATCGAATTTGGGTAATCTTTTAGGTGAGGTTTCTTGGGATGCAGATTATATTGAATGTTATTTTTCCCTCAGGAATTCTTGGTGTAAACTGCGGTTTTCTTTGTTCCACGACTCCTTCTGGCATTCCATTGAGCCTCTGCTAAGATAGTGGTTTGATGGTTGGTCAAGTAGTGCTCTACTCTATGCCTTTCTCCACGACCGAATTGGTATCGGCAAAGAGGCACCGGTTGCTTGGGTGTGGGCACCTTTCGATGGTGGGGGCCCGGCTCCGCTCCGTCCCCGGTTTGGTGAGGTGATTAAGGAGCGGAGCCAGAGTTAAGTCGAGATTGTCGCATGAACACTCCATACTGCGCAAAAGCGTGGTGTGTCCTAATTTTTTCCCAGTGTTCTGCGCCGTAGCTACACACTCCGTCTTCGGCAGGCCGGGGGTGCGTAGCGGGGGTTCGTGTTTGTTGTTTAGGGTTGTCTCCATAGCCTTTCACATCTCCCCATGGTGGTTGCTGCAAGGCAGCAGGTTGGTGTGTTTTAACCGAGGTTTTACCTTCCACGTGGCCTAGAAGCTTATAGCGGCTCTTACTCGCTTGATGCACCCGTATAGGAACCATATGGGGGATGGATTCAGTGGGGATATTCAGTGCCACCTGTTAACCCTTCCCCCGTCCTGCTGGGAGGACATCGCGTTTGGTCCGCGACTGCTTATTCGTCCAGCAATAATGCTGACTTAATTCAGCCGCTGGACTAACCACATATCTGGAGGTCCGTTTCCACTTATCCGCCACCGTAGGACGCGCCTGGTTGGGGTCGGGTCCGCCGCCTTTGCCAGGACGTGTAGTAAATTAGGGGTATGAACTTCTAGATAAGTTTATGAACCATCTTGCACATAACGTGGTGGCCTCCCGAAAATCAACAATGCCACAATATATATTTATAAATCACTCTCCATTATCCCGGAGCTCGAAAAATTTACATCTCTCTCTCGGACGCCAAACACAAAGACGGAAGCCCAAAATGAATTAACACACTGAACCCCCATGACATGTGACAGAAACGTCACTAGTTGACCGTCACTCAACACGGGTGAATGCCTCTCGCTCACCATGGGAGGACGATCCATGCAAAACCGTGAGTTTGTCTACAGGCGAACACAGTTTCCTCACATAAAAATGGAAATGTGCTAGCGTGTAGTAACATGCCACACTATTTTATCTGCATCCCCAAATTCTATCCTTAACATTTTTACCTTTATATAACAAAAACATTAATTTAACCTTTTATATAAACAAAAATATTTATTTTACCTTTTATATAACAAAAACATTTAGTTTTAGCTAATATTATATAAAAAACAAAATATTAATTTACCTATTATATAACAACCAAATATTAATTTACTTTTATATACGACTGAAAACCCATTAATTTACCTTTTTATATAGAGAACAAATGTTACATCGTTAATTATCTCTGTTACATAGACAGAAACATTAAATTTACCTTTAATATCAACTAAACCGTATACCCACTCAACAATCACTTGTTATACAGGAAATCCAAAAAACCCCCCATTATCACACTCCAGAGTTCCAGGCATGTATCTAACCCTACGAGAATGTTGACCCCACCCTGTTGAGTCTGCCCAGCAACTCGATGGATGTTGTAGGAGAATGCTCCTTCCTCCGAGGCCAGATAAGTGAGAAAACACCTTGTACGGAGAAACAAAACAAACTTGCAAAAACATTGCAGACATCATACTGGTTTGGAGAAAAGGGACGAGATGCTCAAGCGCAGCTTCCCTCTCACATATAACACTTCCTCTCCAAACCTTTGATCGATAACAACAACAACAACATATAACAAAAAATATTAATTTACTTTTATATAGACAGAAATATTAATTTACCTTTTATATAGACAGAAACATTAATTTACCTTTTTTTATAGACCGAAATATTTTAATTTCTTTTATATAGACAGAAACATTCATTTACCTTTTATATAGACATAAATATTAATTTACCTAGTCGGCTACATCTACCTGTTGTCTGGTTTGTCTTAGTACTGCCCATCTGGTTGGCTTGTACTTGAAGTTTTTGATGGCCTATAACTCTGCTGCTCCATCTTGCCTCTTTATGACGTGCATCAGGCGACTTTTCCAAAAATAGTGGTCTCTTGCGTGGCACGATGATCTAATAACAGATATTCTTATTTGTTACTGAAGATGTCTCTTGTCGTGGCACGATGATCTAATAACAGATATTCTTATTGTTTACTGAAGATTGTTCTCTTCTCAAGTGTCAAGAAGCAAATGAGGAAGAGACAGAGGATTATGCACCCTTTTATACCATTGCACCAAATTCAGTGAATGATTCTAGACAGATCTAATCTGGGAACTTTTCCTATTATATTCTGCTCGTACAGCAAACAAGTATCTAGAAGCTATACTATTTCATCTGCAGTGCAGAGACCACTTAAGCGGAACTCGCTTGTTAAATCGAATCTTTTGCATAAGTAGAAGGGCATTTCTTAAGGTCCCGGCCAAATGTCTTCTTTTGCTTTGTTAAAAAACTTCAGTTTAAGTTAAATTCTGATTACTAGAAATTGTTAGGAAAGTGTTACTTAGTAATATTGTCTGTCCCAACTCAAATTAGGGACTATCGAATAAGTAGAAGTTCTACCCCCCCCTTCATCGCCTAAGTTACAGTACTATGTGGCCATACGTAATTTTTTTAGTGAACTAGGCCATAACATGTTAATAAGGTCCGAGATTCAGTCAGTAGATTACAGTGCTAAACGTTCATTAAACCAGCAACATGGTGTAATTGTCCAGGCCGACTGAGTGAACACTGGTTCACCTTGATTTGCAAGAAAAAGTGCTTGCATTAAACTCTGACAAGCAATGAGACTATGCATCATGAGATATGAAGATGAACAAAGAGTGAAACCAAAGGCCTGTGAATAGAAAATAATAAACAGAAACAAGTATTTGATAGGCACTGGTAAGGGAAAACACCCCTACGAGAACAGAAAAGTCCCTAGGTCAGAGAAGAAAAAACTCTTGCATCGGGTCTTACTTGTCCTGCAATAGTTATCACTGTAGAATCCATATAGGAAAACTGCTAACTCAGAGCACACAAAAATTTGAAGCCAAAAACCTGATTCAAGCGTTTTTACACTAGCAACTATGCTACTAGCAATTAACTTGACACTATATTTTAGGCTTCGCTAAATTGCTTTTTGAAAACTTTAAAAGATGCAGGAAGTCAAAATTTTAAATCAAAATACAAGTTTACTAAATGGTTTAAAATTATTGCTTCATGTTTAGACTTCTTTAATTCTAGATCTTAAATATCCATCCTTTGAGCAAATATAGGTTAAGCAGAATTTCAGTAGATAGAAGTATTTCGATGGTCCATCAACATCTACTTATGTGTGAGTTTTCTTAGGCTTTCTTGTGACATCCGGACCAGGCATGATTGGCGATGCAACTAAGTCTAATGAGGTGTTAACTTTAACAGATTGCTTTAGTTTCTTTGTTATCTGTCTGTATAGATCTGTTCACAAACTTTTGTGTGAGTTGTCTGTATAAATCTGTGGACAAATGTTGTGTGCTATCAGTATAGATTTCTGTGACTAACTGCTGTTTTGGGGTCTGGTTCTCGTTTATAGGGAATCTGTTGGACCTAAAAAAAAAAACCCTTTTAAATTTCTATTGATTTCCCTGTCTTTGTAGTAGAAATAGTGCCCACTACGTAAATGGTCCTTGTAAAAAGAGAGATCTGGGATCACATCCCGAAGGGGGGGTCTGTATAGATTTGATTGGTTAAGAAACTTTACAATAAGACTCTTTTAGTATGAAAAAATTAGTTGGGGTAGAGAGAATAAAATGGCTTTATTACCACAAGGGGGTAAATAAGTCTCGGGGGAATGGGTAATAGTTGTTTTGATTTAAGTTAGTAAGCACCAGGGAACAAATTTTCTTTTACAAAACTAAAAAAATTCTGGAAGTAGTGGTACCATGTGAAAAGGTGGAAGAACATGTCTACAACAGACGGGATATAGGAGGGGGAACGAGACAGACCCATTTTTTGGAGGGTCTCTAAGATCTCAGGCCAGTGCGCACTTGCGGTATTTTTGAAACAAATTTAGGATATTGTCGAATGGGAAAAAAAAGTTCTGCAGGGCTCCTAGCCATGAAGGCCACTCGTCACGATAAACTACATGGCGATATCTACCAGCTAACTCGATACAACATAGAACGGAGGAAAATGGTTAACAGGACAATTTCATTCTTATATCTTCATGGGCAAGCATACAGCTTGGCATTATGGAGGGGGTAACGTGGCATATCGCGAAGGAAATGAACATTGTCGCAGCCTTGCAAAAAAGTAAAACAACCCTGTTTCTGGGGACCCTTCGACCAGTGGTGATAATCACAGCAAGACAGTCAAGAATTATTCAAGAATAAAAGGACATTTTTTGGTTAGAATATGCTGAACTCTCAAGGCAATGTATTATGGTTAACTGAACCATGATCAGCCCAACGGTGTCAGCTGTTTGTAAAAAGAATCTCAAGAAAAACTGTTTCACTATTGTACATATGAGCAAGATCATCTTCCCCTGCTTGATTTGTTACCTAAATCTACATGAGCTGGTATTGGATAAATAAAACGTGAAAAGAAATGTGTTCAAGAGAGTCATTAATCAAGTATGTATCAAGAAGTCAGTGCATGTATGAAGTGTTGAGGTAACTGTAAATGGATAGAGAGTGTAAGAACCCTGGGTCCACCTCAGAAAACATGAGATAGCTAGACTGCCTTGTGTGGCCAACCACTCACACTTATCTGGACTGCACTGTATTAAAAAAATTAGATATTGATACATTTTGTGTTATAATTAGACTCTGCTTTTTGAAAATTAACTGCTTGAGGATTGTGCTACAGTACTGATATTGTTACTGTATAAAACACGCATCATTTTTTTTAGACTTATGTAACCAAAACCATACTGCGTGATGATTTTTATAGTGTATTTGTAAAAAACATATAACAAAAAAATTGGTTGTTATTGCTAACTGGTATAGAATTTAATTGGTGCTATATTATAGTCTGGATTATTTTCCCGATGGCCATGTGTGCTGGCCACTTACCGGGGAGGCACATACTTTGACCGCTTAAAGCCAGAGTTAAGACAATTGCCCACCAGAGGGCGCCACTTTAGTACAACGTGTTAAATTCCACTAGTACTTAGATTCCTCATAAACAAGTTGTGAGACACCTTTGGAGCCCAGGGTCAACGACTACTTTTTTTGTGTTTGCGCGGGGGGCTTAATTTCTATAGCGAGCAACCGATAAACAGATAGGGAGACAATTTCAAATACTAATTTATTAGATTCTTCTTCCTTCGTTCGTCCTGAAAAGGATAGGTGGTTGCGTTGTACTATGTGTCTGTTTGCGCCTAAGCTGTTGAGGTATCTGCACCTTTCGGGTCGACACATCGACTTCTGCACGGCAATTTTTTAAGGACACCGGGTTTGCCTTCCATTTCGATCCCATGCTCGCTCAACCAGCCTGCAACTGCTGCTAGACTGGTTTCCAGGACCACCCACGTGGGAGGTGGAGCTACGGTCTTGACCAGACTCTGGTTCGCATGGTCCTGAAGCAGTCAGGTCATAGCAATGAGACCTCATGACTTCATTCGCTATGTGCAGCAGTTCTTGTTGTGGATTCCCATACAATTTTAGATGTTAGTTAAACAGTTTATCATCTTTTCTTTACTTAATGTGCATTGTATGTTCTATGCATCCATTGATGCGTCATTGAGTTTCCATAAATCCTTTGAGTGTGTGGGTTCCATATATACCTTATGAGTTTCTCACCATCCTTGTGAGTATCCGTTCGTTACATCTGCCAAGTTCCATTTTAACCTTGTGTGTTTTCACTTATATCAGTGTCAGTGTCCATATATCCTTGTGAGATTCCATGTTATCCTTGTGAGTTATCATGTTTCCTTCGTGAGTGTCCTTATATCTTTGTGGAGTTCCTTTATAGCATTGTGAGAGTCCCTATATCCTTGTGATTATCTATATATCCCCTAGTGAGTTCCTTATATTTCTTGTGAGTTTCCTTATATCATTATGGGGTCCATATTATCCTAATGAGTTCCTTTATAATCATTGTGAGGTCAATATTATCCTTTTTTGAGTTCCTTATATCCATGTGTAGTTGCCTTATATCATTGTGAGTTCTTTATATCCTTTGAGTTGAGCCTTATATCCTTTTGAATTCCTTATGTCCTTGTGATTTCTATATATCCTTGCGAGTTCCTTATATCATTGTAAAGGCGTCCATTATATCCTTAATTGAGTTCCTTATATCCAAGTGAGTTCCTTATATTTTCCATATATTTTTACCTGCGAGTTTCCATATATTCTTGTGAGTTTCTTGAACTCTGATCATAAAATAAATGCCTCTGATATTTTGATAGCTTTTGTATACATGTGATATTGTTAATAGACATTTCTGTGCTTTAATTACTACTGTGCATTTATTCCATTCGTACTAGATCCTATATTAACGAAGCCGGCTTCTGTTCTTTAAAAGACCAAAAGTTAGACAGTTGAATAAATTTTCTCCAGGGAAGTGGAAAGACCTTGGCCTTCGGTATTACATATCTTTGCAAGCAATATTGAAACTAAGGTCTAAAAACTACACAAACAAATGATATCACAATAGAAGATGAACTGCTATTGGACAATGAAGTTCCTGATGGTGAAGTGACCTTGACCAAGCAGATCCCCTATCTGTCCAGAGTTAAACAGGTAGAAATGTAGTTGTGATCATTCCTGCACCAAGTGAACAATAGGCTTGTGACATCAGACCTAGGCCACAATTAGTGGCTTGTGACATATTATTTCCGAGACCAGTGGCATGATCGGCAGGCGAACAATCTAAATTGAGTGGTTACTTTAACATGATTGGCTTAAGTCTTTGTTATTTTAGTCTGTATAAGAACTGTCACAACTGTTTGATTGTGTTGTCTGTATAGCATTTTTCGACAACTGTATGTAGAAATTGTCTGTATGTGAAATCTGTGACAAATGTTTGTGTGCTATCTGCTAAATCAGGATCTGTGACAACTGCTGTGTGCTGATTCCTGTGATAGAACTTGTGACAAACTACTAGTGTCCTGTCTGAATAGATCTGTAACAACTGTTATCTGCTGTCTGTAAGATCTTGTGGACAAACCTACAATATGGCTGTCTGTATAGTTCTGTGAAAGCTACTATGTGCTGTCTGTATATAGATCTTGTGACTACTGCAGTTGGAGCAGATCTGTGAACAAAACTACTATTGTGCTGTCTAGTAAGGAGATTCTGTAGACAGCCAACTATGATCTGTCTTTATAGTTATATGAAATACTACTATGTGGTATGGTCTGTATAGATCTGTTGACAACTGCTATGATGAAAGTCTGTACCCAGAAAAATCTGTGGACAACTGCTATGACGTGATGTCTAGCTACGATTCTATGAACAAACTGCCAATACGTGATGTCTGTGTACATATCTTGTGACAACTGCTAAACGTGATGTCCCTGTACATATCTGTGACATCTTACCAACTGAGCTTTCTGTAAAGAATCGTGTGATAACTACCAATGGCTTTCCTGTATAGATCCAGTCCGACAACTACCGTGAGCTTTCTGTTTATAGAATCTGTGATGAATCACATCTGCTGTATGCTCTGTGTAAGTCCCTACCATTCTTAGTAAAAGATAGCCGGTCATTGTTTTCAGATAGAAAAGAAAAACTACAGGTTAATTGAGCAGATAAATGCCCACAGCCACACAGAGCAAATCATGGGTAACTAGTCCTCATCCGTTTCAAGTCAGGACATAAAAACCCGGGAATTAGCAGGTTTTATCTCAGAAGCATAAAACTCAGTCATCAGTTTATAGGTCTGAACATAAATCAGTCATCATTTTTTATCTCAGCCTGTAAAAACATAAATCAGTCATCAGTTTACGTATCTCAGAACAGTTAGATCAATCAACAGTTTTAGCTCAGAACATACAGTATGACTTCTCATGGGTTATATTGAAGGCCTAACTCCTCTGCAGCTAAATGGGGAACTGATTGACTGAAATGAGACTAGGGGCATATGGGAAGATAACACCACATATATGCATTGTCTCTGATGGTACCCCATTTTAATAAGTGAAACTATAACATATATTTACACTTCTGTTCTAACAATATCATTGTTGTGGCTCCATTTTAATAGGGTATCTGACAGATAAATTACAATTTAACTAGTCAAAAGATATAATTATTGTGTTATTCCCCTACGTCAATACCTGCTATGTGACCTTGACCTTTACGAAGGAGATGTGTCAAATGAATTTCAAAGCACATAATTACTAATTTGAGGTTTCTGGTTAATGGTTTTATTTATATGTTCACTCCCCCTGATGTTAAAACCTGACTGCACCATTGGACATGCAGCAGTAATATTTAAGTAGGTGGGTGTGGTGAATATTTAAGTAGGTGGGTGTGATGAATATTTAAAAATTAGCTGCAGTCGTAAGACAGGTTCTAATTTTGTGTGTAATTTAATAGGTGGATGATGATAATGCGGGTGGTTTATCAATTATATTGTTCGTGTGAGATTTGTTTGTAATATTTTATAACAAATAATTGTGTATACCATTATATGATGTGTTGTGCCTGTTATCACGGCACACTAGGCAGACACCTGTGGCACACCAGCGGAGCACTGGCCTACACTAAAGCATTGATGGGCTGCAGCATTTTATTTTATTCTGATGAGGTTTGCCAGGCCCATGCACAGCCTGATTGTAGTGGTGCCTGTGGGAGAAGTAGTCGTATTCTGTCCTCATCTCCACATAGCCCCGCCCCACAGGAACTACACGGGCCGGTTTTCTAGTTTAGTTTAAATATTTTGTCCGGAGCAGAAGGGACAGTTATGTCATGTCATTCTTCTGTCTAGACAAATCTAGGTCAGCATCCACCTCTGGCACTGATTCTGGAACCAACACGAGAGTTGGCAGTACAGGTCAAGAAACATCTGACAGCTCTTGCCAAGTACACGGACATCAAGGTGAGTTCACACGTCAAATGATGGTTATGGCAGATATTTTAATGTGTGAGATTTGGTTACCTGAAGAGCAGCAGCTGGGACATTTTCAGGCCATAAATCGAGGATTCCTGAGCAACGGAAAAGTTGGCAAGAAAACGAAGATGGCTGGATACCGCTCCACCTATGTCCCAGTCTTGACGTATGGATGCGAGTTATCGGCATTGACTACAACCCACAAAAGTCAGATCCAAACCTCAGAAATGAGGTATCTGAGGAAGCTGGTTGACGTAACAAGAAGAGACATGGCCGCAACCAGGCGATACGTCAAGGCCTAAAAACCCAACTCCTGCAGAACCAAGTAGAACAGTCCAAACTAAGATGGTTTGGCCATGTCTGCAGAATGGGAGAAGACAAGCATGGGAAACTAAGAGCCAGGGATCCATGACGACCCAAAGTCCGTTGGGAGGAACACATTAGACAATCTTCGAAGGACCGAGGATTAGAATGGAACCAGGCCAGGAGGAAGACAGCCGATAGAATAGTCTGGCGCTCTCTCTTCCAAACCTCTACACCTCACGGTAGAAGGGGAACGACTAAGTAAGTAAGTAAGTAAGTAAGACATGTCATGGCGAGGCTGGGGGGTCAGTGGAATTTCCTTCCAACCAGGTCAGGAGCTTCGCTCCTTCCCATCCACACGGGATTTACGTGCAGGAGCCGTTCAGGTTATTCAGTCAAATTTCCGGTCGTAAACATTCCTTCAAATGCTGACGCCCGGGTTTGAACCATGAAAACCTGGTCGCCAGTACAACGCCGTAGCCATTACACCAGCGCGGCTCCCGAAAGGTTTTGTTAAAACCACTTATCAGGGAACACTCTTTGAAAACAATCCACGCACTTTCACACGAAATGTTGTCATCAAAGAACTTTTAAATTGAATCTAAAATAACATAATTCTCGCCGTGTGTACGTTGGTCACAGCTGAGGAATGCAACCGTGTTGAAAAAATTGTATTGTTTCTATTATATATACTCTCCCGAAAATAGTTACAATCAACAAATAAAAGCATTCAAATGACGGTGTTCATGAACAGTTTGATTACACTGTATAATGGAAAGAAACCAAAAACACTTTAAGAATGTACTTCTATCTGCTCATCCGGGAACGGAAACAGAACACTGTAATTAAAAACCGTCAAGTTTGACGGGTTATTGCTAGTAGAAACATATTTGCCGCTAAAGTGCAGCCTGTAATTATAGCGATTATACCTTGTGTGGGCGCTTGCCAAAACTGGGGGGTTAGTTTAGAAATAATAGGACTGCTGCACGCTCAGGCATGACGTAGAAGGTGACTAATATTATGTTATGCATGGGGGGGAGGTGGAGGAGGCTGGCAGCCTCATCATGTAAACAAATTGTTACAGACACCAGGAACATGTCAATGTTTGATCCAGGCTTCCTACAAGTGGACCAGATAACAGTGGTGTTTTATATTGTCACAGACACCAGGAACATATCAATGTTTGATCCAGGCTTCCTACAAGTGGACCAGATAACAGTGGTGGTTCTATATTGTCACAGACACCAGGAACATGTCAATGTTTGATCCAGGCTTCCTACAAGTGGACCAGATAACAGTGGTGTTTTATATTGTCACAGACACCAGGAACATGTCAATGTTTGATCCAGGCTTCCTACAAGTGGACCAGATAACAGTGGTGGTTCTATATTGTCACAGACACCAGGAACATGTCAATGTTTGATCCAGGCTTCCTACAAGTGGACCAGATAACAGTGGTGTTTTATATTGTCACAGACACCAGGAACATGTCAATGTTTGATCCAGGCTTCCTACAAGTGGACCAGATAACAGTGGTGGTTCTATATTGTCACAGACACCAGGAACATGTCAATGTTTGATCCAGGCTTCCTACAAGTGGACCAGATAACAGTGGTGGTTCTATATTGTCACAGACACCAGGAACATGTCAATGTTTGATCCAGGCTTCCTACAAGTGGACCAGATAACAGTGGTGGTTCTATATTGTCACAGACACCAGGAACATGTCAATGTTTGATCCAGGCTTCCTGTAAGTGGACCAGATAACAGTGGTGGTTCTATATTGTCACAGACACCAGGAACATGTCAATGTTTGATCCAGGCTTCCTACAAGTGGACCAGATAACAGTGGTGGTTCTATATTGTCACAGACACCAGGAACATGTCAATGTTTGATCCAGGCTTCCTACAAGTGGACCAGATAACAGTGGTGGTTCTATATTGTCACAGACACCAGGAACATGTCAATGTTTGATCCAGGCTTCCTGTAAGTAGACCAGATAACAGTGGTGGTTCTATATTGTCACAGACACCAGGAACATGTCAATTCTTTGATCCAGGCTTCCTACAAGTGGACCAGATAACAGTGGTGGTTCTATATTGTCACAGACACCAGGAACATGTCAATGTTTGATCCAGGCTTCCTACAAGTGGACCAGATACAGTGGTGGTTCTATATTGTCACAGACACCAGGAACATGTCAATGTTTGATCCAGGCTTCCTACAAGTGGACCAGATAACAGTGGTGGTTCTATATTGTCACAGACACCAGGAACATGTCAGTGTTTGATCCAGGCTTCCTACAAGTGGACCAGATAATAGTGGTGGTTCTATATTGTCACAGACACCAGGAACATGTCAATGTTTGATCCAGGCTTCCTGTACGTGGACCAGATAACAGTGGTGGTTCTATATTGTCACAGACACCAGGAACATGTCAATGTTTGATCCAGGCTTCCTACAAGTGGACCAGATAACAGTGGTAGTTCTATATTGTCACAGACACCAGGAACATGTCAATGTTTGATCCAGGCTTCCTACAAGTGGACCAGATAACAGTGGTGGTTTTATATTGTCACAGACACCAGGAACATGTCAATGTTTGATCCAGGCTTCCTACAAGTGGACCAGATAACAGTGGTGGTTCTATATTGTCACAGACACCAGGAACATGTCAATGTTTGATCCAGGCTTCCTACAAGTGGACCAGATAACAGTGGTGGTTCTATATTGTCACAGACACCAGGAACATGTCAATGTTTGATCCAGGCTTCCTACAAGTGGACCAGATAACAGTGGTGGTTCTATATTGTCACAGACACCAGGAACATGTCAATGTTTGATCCAGGCTTCCTACAATTGGACCAGATAACAGTGGTGTTTTATATTGTCACAGACACCAGGAACATGTCAATGTTTGATCCAGGCTTCCTACAAGTGGACCAGATAACAGTGGTGGTTCTATATTGTCACAGACACCAGGAACATGTCAATGTTTGATCCAGGCTTCCTACAAGTGGACCAGATAACAGTGGTTGTTACATGCTCCATAGGGAGCGCAAAAGATAGCGATGATGAGAGAGAGACAGAGAGAGAGAGAGCATTTACATCACATAGATTACAGCGGAATACATCGCCTTAAGTAAATAGAAGAACGAACGAACGAACTTTATTTTCAAAGGGTTAAGAATTAGGCATGCAGGCCCATCTTACATTCTGCCCTTCCTCTCTCTGTCATCTTGCATACTGTATCCTTTCAATTGCACATGTATTTTGAGCATTATTTAAGCACTAGCAATAACCCTTCAATAATGACGGAAGTAAATAAAAAAAACTTTAATATATTTTTTAAATATTTTGTAATTCAGTATAAAAGTTCTTTGATGACAACATTTTTTGTGAATGTGCGTGGATTTGTTTGAAAGAATGTTCCCCGATAAAAGGTGTTTTTAACAAAAACTTTCAAGTTTTCATGATTTGTTCCTCGAGTGAGGACGAAGTAGAGCTGGCCGTGTCCGAAAACAGGTTCAGGAAGGAAAACTCCTACGTGATCAAAAGATTGTCCTTGCGCCTTATTGATCGTCATTGCAAATGCTAAAATCACTGGGAATTGACGACGTCGCATCCTAAATGGCAAACTGCGCTCGCTCGGTTCTGAGTCAATGCGAGGAATTAAGACTCGTTCTCCCTTATTATTGCCCGTGATAATTTCTGCATCAACCGAATTCCGATGCAAGACAGCTCGTTTTGCAGCCATCTTATCATTTTGATCTATAATAATAAGTATGCAATACTTTAAATTAAAATTCTGTCTTGAAGAAACAATCAAAAACTTACATTTTAAGGTTATTTTTAACAAAATGATGAGTTAAATCCGTTTCCGGAATGAAACTGGGTTCTACACCGACTTTTCTTCGTTGAGTGTTACTATTTTCGGGAGAGTACATATGTGACAAACAATACAATTAATGTCTAACTTTCAACCACAGTTACATCCCTTAGATGTGACCGACGCACAAACGGCGAGAATTATGGATTTTGATGATACAACATTATCAAGGTCAAATAATAGCATACATTTGTAATATCGAGTCATAATCAAATTTAAGTATGTTAAAAAAAATTAATTGAAGAAATAAATAAATAAATAACATACAAATAAAAAATAGAAGAAAGTAATGAAAAAGAAACAACAACAACAACAACAACAGACAAACTAACACAAATATAAACCATCCATACAATAAATTAGACAATCACTTGAAACATAATCACATTATGGTGGTATATAATAACAACTATTGGAAATCTGCTGTTGAATGACTAGGGACTTCGTGTGTTGTCAGAGTATGCGGAAAATGTTCCCACAGGTGAGCAGCTTTGAGTCCCAAGCAGATACTGCCACAGGGAGTGAATTGTTGACGCCTCCACTATACGAGATCCAGCTTTATGACCTATGCTCCTTAGGGAGGTAAAGGGTATTGACTGATAGATGAGAATCGTGCATATAGCCCCGTCTTGCATTTTGCCCTTCCTCTTACTCATCTTTTATTGCTAGTTATCCAGACATTCTCCAACATACTTAAGGTATTAGTTTAATGGCGATGCAACATTAAAAGTAGTATCAAAGCATACATTCACAGTATCTGATTACAATTAAGAAGTAAAGTATATTAAAAGGAAAAACGAGACCATCAGACCCTCCATACAGTATATTATATGATAATAATTCGAAACACAATCAGTTAGGGCGGAATCAGCACTCATAATGTATTTGAACAGTCTACGATTATATGAGTAGGGACTGTGCGTGTTTTTTCAGGTCATGTGGAAGATTGTTCCAAAGATGAGCAGCTGAGTAAGCCAAACTCTTCTTGAACAAGTCTAGCCTGGGCTTAGGTACCTGTAATTTGTTTAAGCGCTGACTACGTTTTTCATTGAATTTTAAAAGTGGCCACAGATACGTTGGAGCATTCTGTGACAAGATTTTGTGAACGAATTTAGCTTTGTTAAATAAGAAGTGCTTCCTGAGGGGTAATATTTGAAGATAATTATATAGATCTATACAATTTGTTTGTTGTTTATCAGTAACTAGACGAGTTTACCTTCACACGAAAGACGGCATAGTGAGGTTCATGTCTCACGTACGGTAAACAAGGCTATTTATGACCACCAGAATACATCAGTCTAGACGAGTTTACATCAGAGTACAACGGACGAGATGGTTTACTTCACAAAATACGAGTAAACACCCTTTACTAATACAACAAGCTACGAATTTACTTCGTCTACAGTACAGCACAATACGAGTTTGCCTCACCTATAATACAACAAAATATGAGCTTGCCTCACCTGTAAGACAACAAAAAACGAGTTTGCCTCACCTATAACACAACAAAATACGAGTTTGCCTTATCTATAACACAACAAAGTATCAATTCTACACCACTTGTAATACATCAGCATAAAATAAGATTATGCAAAATACTAGACGCTGTGTGTTTACGTCACATGGGATATAACACAACATGTGGTAATACTACATAATTTACAAAACTAAAACCAACAACATTGATCTTATGGGATGTAAAAAAAAAAAAAAAAAAAAAAGAATATACCACATGAGTATAACACATGAAATAAACGTAGACTAATCTCGTTGTGTATGTCGTGTCCTGATGACGTGCAGGGCTTGGGAAGGCAAACCCGTAGACATTTAGAGCTAACGGCTGGAGCGTCTCTTCCTACTGGGCTCACGTAAAAGCGATAACTGCTGACTGTAGATCCCGCCTTATGCCAGACTTGTCTTATTGCCGGGCCATCTGTTCTTTGTTTCCACTAAATATTAGATAACAATTGTCGACATTAAATAATGCCAGGCGGTTATCCCTCCATCAGCACCGCTCATACACACATACAAGAACGTACAAGTCTACATTCTCATGTCGCATATATACACGGACACACGATATTTCTGTACAGTCTTACACACATGCACAAATAGATAAATCCTACACTCTTACTCACTCCTATACAAGAATAGAAGATCTTTCACAACACTCTTATACACATACATACACGTTCTTTGACTACACTCTTACGCAGATATTCACGTTCTTCCACTAAACTCTTAAACACATAAACACGTTCTTCCACTACACTCTTACACACATACACGTTCTTTCAATTCACACTTACACACACATACGCGTTCTTTCACCACACTCTTACACAGATGTTCACGTTCTTCCACTAGACTCTTACACACATATTGTCACGGGATTTTTCCTCTTGCTCTGCAGCGATGGTCCAAAAGTGGCCAAAATTCAAAGTATCTACTGAGGGTTTTCAAAGTTATCTATCATTCGCTCAAGATTACTCTTGGCAGAGATGTGAATTGAAAAATGATGCTTCAATTCTAGAGTCTCATAGGAATTTAAGAAATCAAGCAAGACAGCTGATATTATCAAGGCCCTAATGAACTTAGTATCTTCCCAGGGCCCTTCTGTAGAAGAGAATTTTGCTCATTTGATTTAATTCAGTAAAAATATTACTTCAATAGCTCTGTTTGTATGTATTTAAAATGACTGAGACATACAGGTGCAGTTCTACCATAAGTAGAAATACTCAAAATGATTAAATCAACTATAATTGTGTGTGTATGTATATATATTATATATATATATATATATATATATATATATATATATATATATATATATATATATATATATATATATATATATATATATATATATATCTCTTTTGGCCGAATACCATCACCAACCAAGATCTGCTTACTCGGAGCAAGCAAGAGGACATGCACACCATCATAGCTGGCAGACGGCTGGAGCTGGGTTGGCCATGTCCCCAGAAGAGACCCCGATGCCATCACAAGAACAGCTATGCTATGGACCCCTGAAGGAAAATGAAAGAGAGGCCGACCAAAAACAACTTGGCGGAGAACTGTGGAGGCTGAGGTGTAAAGAATGAACCAGAGTTGGGGCACTGTACGAAGGATGGCCACCGACCGAGCAAAGTGGAATCAATTTGTTGTTGCCCTACAAGACGCCACCAGGCGTAATGGCCACTGACTGCTTTGACGGTCGGCGGCTATACAGTGCAGACCTGATAAGGAGAACTCACCAGGGACCCAAGAAATAATTCTTCTTATCAGAAATTTCTCTTATCAGATAAGAGTTCAAGCATATGGTAATGCATTTGCAACGTACAATGCAATAATGAATTAGCGTTGAATACGACAGATGTATGACACAGAAAATATGTAAATCACCAAAAGTGTTAATGTACAAAGTTTGCACAGATATCTAGATAATAGCAGCACTTTTTACACTTTGAAAAGAAAAAGCTGCAATTTTCCTCTGTATCTTAGTACCCGTACTTGAATGAATAAAAATGTCTTTCCATGACATCCTTAAATTCAAAGAAATGATAAATTAAATCATCTTGGCATCCAGCCTGCATTATATACATGTTAGTTTTATCCATGCAATTTGAAACTTCCAACTGTGAAATAGTTTGTACCGTTAACCCACAGTCATCATTATCTCTAGAATTTGTAAACTCTTAAATGATAAAGCACTCTTAAATGAAAAAGTCTGTAATTTTCCTCTGTGCCTTGGTACCTGAGTTAATAAAATGTCTTTCCATGGCCTCTTTAAATCCAAAGAAATGAGAAATTAAATCATCTTGGCATCCAGCCTGCATTATATACATGTTAATTTTATCCATGCAATTTGAAACTTCCATTTGGGAAACAGTTTGCACTGGCAACCCACAGTCATCATCATCATCTCCATCTAGGTCAGGACTGGAAAGGACAGAAGATGAAACTGTTGGCATACACATCCCTAGAATATTAGCACTGGCAAGGCTAGCACTACATGTAGTAACAATATCATTGTCAATGTTGACAAAATCTTCTGCTGAAATGTTCAGTTCCTGATATAGTCGATGAAGCAAAGGTTCCACAGAAGTTTCAATTATAATACTGCCATTACAAGTATTTGATACAACCGTGTTTTCATCATCTGTATAATCTCCAACTTTAAAGCCTGCTTTTCGAAAACAGTTTGGAATAGTCACAGGCAACACTTTACCCCATGCAGATTTCAACATAACAATAGCGTCCAGAAGGGTTATCTTGAAGTCTTCAGCAACCAAGTCTGCATCAATGTGACCTACAAGTTTGGACAACATTGCTGACCTATAATGAACCTTCAGATTTTGAATAATACCTTGGTCACAAGGCTGAAGTTTGGATGTCGCATTTGGTGGTAAAAATAAAAGTTCTGTTGCTTTTTGATTTTGAACATTTAGGTGGGCTGAACAGTTGTCAAGCACCAAAAGAACTTTGCGATGTTGACGTTTCATAGAATGATCACATGCATGTAGCCAGTTTGTGAAAATGTCTGATGTCATCCAGGCTTTTGAATTAGCTGCATAATCAACACACAATTTTTTCAAACCTTTAAAACAGCGTGGATTTTTGAATTTACCGATTACAAGTAATGGCAATTTTTCTGAACCATCCATATTTGTACACACAACAGCTGTGATTCTTTCTTTCGATTTTTTCCCCCCATGACACTTTCATTTCTGAAGGAAAAAGTCTTGTCAGGCAGCAATCTCCAAAACAATCCAGTTTCATCAGCATTAAACACATCAGCGGAATTATACCTACTCATGGCTGGTTTTAGCACCTCCTCCGTCCATGACTCGGTAGTCGTTTCATTAACAGAATGCCTTTCCCCACACAAAGCTTTGTAAGTAATGTTGTGCCGTTTTTTAAAACGACCCAACCAGCCAGGACTACATTTCCAGCCAGTCCGACCTTCCAGAAGTGCTAACTCTTCTGCCTTTGCAGTTAATATAGGTCCATTTACAGGAACATTTGCTGATCTCGCCATGGTGAACCATTTTAGGAGTGCCGCGTCAACTACATCACACGCCGCTTTTCGGTTCTTCATTCTGTGACAATTAACTAGTCCACCATAAAACATTTTTCTGTACCGATCATTATTTTTTATGATTCCTGAAAGCGTTGATTTTGGAATGTCGAATTCCTTTGCTATTTCCATTTTCTTTTTGCCACTATTTTCCACTTCTTGTAAAAGCTCAATCTTTCTTTTCAAAGATATGGATTTTAACTTTCCAGCCATTTTTAGAGGGGAAATAACTCAAATTCTAACACCGATGAAGCGCGCAATTTCCGAAAATAGCCGAAAAGTTGTACAAATGTCCAGGTACTGCATTTGAAAAAAGTTCGCCTTAAGCAGATCAAATTATATAGTCGGGACACGTTTAATCGTTTGGCATATCCGAAAATTCGTGATAAACGGATTCCGCTTAACCGGGCATTTTTTACAAAGGCAAAGAATATAAATTGCTGGAGATACGCAAATTGTTCTTGACTACAGAAATTCGCTACAGCCGATATCGCCTTAAGTGGTCTGGATTATTTTTATATATATATATATATATATATATATATATATATATATATATATATATATATATATATATATATATATATATATATATATATATATATATATATAAAACAAATTTAATAATCATATAGATATACAGTTGACATTCAAAAATCCGGCCATCGATAATCCGGTTCCTTCAGTTTTCCGGAATGGATTTCGGAGCGCATTTTTTAATTTACCTCGTTGGCGCGCCACTGTTTTCTGGAGCCGTTTATGTTTTGATGCAGCTGTTTGGGTCTTGCTTGCACGTGTTAACAGGCATTCCTGCTCATTCCTTCTCATTTTATCATTTATTTGCTGCTGTATAGCCCCATTATGGATTCAGCAAATAAAAGAAGTGGTGTAAAACGTAAACATTTAATTTTCTTTCTTTAAAGGACTGTACAGGTAGTCATTTTCTGTTAAATATATACAGCATATATAACCCAAAAAAATCCGGCATTTTCAACAATCTGGTTAGTTTTTGGAATTTTTTAAAAGAGTTCACTTGGCAGCTCTGAATGGGTACTTAGCTGCCAGTAAGGTGTCGGTTGGCTTCTGCTCCAGCCGATGTTGGTTCCTTTCAGGTTGTAGACTGGTTCATCTCGTCACTGGTCAAGTCTGGTGGCGGTAACACATACCAAGTAGTATCATGGGGTAGTTACGAAGATGATCCAGTGTCTTCAAGACCCGTCTGATGTTGGTGTCTAGCTTTGGCTGAAGATCACTTATACCGCACACTTGTTCCACAGATTAGTACCACCAATTGGTACCACAGACTAGTATCATGAAATGAGAGAAAAACAAATATCCCTCCTGAGTATTGAGTCTCCTGACACGAAAAGCAGGTGTCCCTTCCTTTCATTCCACTATCCCATCTGCCTTAAAACGTTACCCTCTCTGAGTATAAATGTTAATCCCAGGGAGCGGAAAACACTCATTACATTTATATAAAAAATGTTTACATATACATATGCACTGGTTAAAAAGTTAATACAGGTATACCTCGCTTTATTGCGCTTCGCAGATTTTGCGCTTCTTTTAAAATTATTCATGTTTATTTATTAGAACGTGCTTTCTTCTTCCGATAGATTTTGGCTCTTCACCAGCAAAAAGATTACGATTCGCTGAAGGCTCAAATTATGAAGATTAGCATTTTTTTTAGCAATAAAGTATTTTAAATTTTACAATACACTAGTTTTTTTTAAGACCTAGCACTATTGCGTACTTAATAGACAAAGTGTAAACATGATTTTAGGCTTTTATATGCACCGGAAAGCCAAAGAAAATGGGTATTACCCGCTTTATTGCGATATTCGCTTTATTGCGGTGGTCTGGAACCGAACCCGCAATATCTCCGAGGTATACCTGTATAATAATTATGTACATTATTTCTGTCATCATCCACTCCCTGCTCCATATGGAACTTGGGACTACCTCTTCATTTAGTTCTCTATGAGAAACCTACATTAAGCAGTCACCAGCTCTTGCAGTGGTGGTTCATGAAACCATCATTTTATATGATGACGTTGCCAGCCTCGCATGAACTTGGACTTCCACTAGCAATTTTCACATGTTAATATTGCAAAATATAGAATTATAAAACGTACAACTCAACTCAAATACTTTGGGCAGTACAGACTTCTGGTTCAGGAAATAGTTTCGGCAACTTTGTTAAGATGCCACTTCCACGTGGT
This sequence comes from Oreohelix idahoensis, assembly GCA_024509875.1. NCBI lineage: Eukaryota > Metazoa > Mollusca > Gastropoda > Stylommatophora > Oreohelicidae > Oreohelix > Oreohelix idahoensis. Next base: position 2,835 of record JAMPIV010007820.1, on the reverse strand, counting down.
CTGGGGTATTACTTTACAGTAGAATCCCACTGTGACTTCGTATTCAGGTTCCTAGGATTCCGGGCTTACCGTATTAGTACATGTAGAGTTTTCTTACTGTTTAAGTCCAGAAGATACTCAAATACGTTGTCCGGCCCTTTAAATTAGAATCCTGATTCAATTTTCCCACGCATCCATGCTACAACGTGGAGGTGAAGTCCAATCAGAGATGTTGCATTTTAACCTTCCCGAATGCCAAACCAGTAACAAACAGCTTGCTGATTTTGGTAGGGTTATATCCGCACTACCCTCGTTTATCTAAAATCTTCTTCAAGATAAAAATAAACTAATGTACTCTGCATGTCATCTTCGAATTCGTGTATGACATAAGACCATATACTATTTTGCCTCTCCATTGATATCTCCATTGATATTGATCATGTTTACACTCGCTTCTACATAGATCTATTACGGATAATCGCTTTCTTGATTTCATTTTCTTGTAATTATCCATTATAACAAAATGTGGCCGGAAATGATTACATCATTTTCGTGCACCACAAATCCCATTCGTTATCTTCCTGTCCTTGTCTTAATCTGTCACCAGATTAAAGATTTACTAACAGATGAATGGAAAGCAGAGTGGGATAAAAATCTGGATGGAAGACATGCATATAAGATGTTCAAGGCTCCAACAAGAAAATGTCAGCTATCTAGGGAATTGAAAATTCCCAGTAATAAGAAGCTTCTCAGACTACAGCTGGGTAAAGGCTATTTCAGAATAGATGAACCTTACTGTGCAGGATGTCTTCAAGACAATAATATAGAGCATATCTTGTTAAAATGTAAGAGGTATGAACAAATGAGAATACCAATATTAGATTATTTGCAGGCATCAAATTTACCTATAAATATAGAAGAGGTGCTAAGAAAAGACAGACCTAGGGAACTGTATAATATAGTCAAACAGAAGAAAAGTTAACATATAGTAATTGGAAATATGAAGGTCTGATGCTGTTCTTACAATACATATGATTTTTACAGGTGAAAGTCAATTAAATATCTGTTGAAGGCCTTTACACCCCACCGCTTTAATGTTATTCTTGTTTAGAGTTTCTGTTTGATTTTGTACGGTTTTATCTCTTTTTTATTTCTTTTTTTTTTAACACACGAGCATAATTGGTATTTGTGATTTGCCCTATTTACAACGATTTGTCAGGTGCAATGCCATTTCCCATATCGGCAGTTGTTCATATTATTTGGTATTGAAAAACAATATACGAGGTAGCTTAAAAAAGTTCCCGGAATAGTCGAAATGGTTGAATGAGTGATTATGTCATGGAGATTATAGTTTTATAAGTTGGTAGTGACCTTGAGGAAACGACATGGCTGATTTAACCTTCACATGTTCTCTCGAACAGAATTTGTTTGTGTGGTGTGCACGTAGCAACGTCGGAGTTGAAAACGTCATTGATTGAACAAAATGTCCTTGATTGAACAACGTACACATGTCAAATTTTGTGTTTTGCATGAGAAGTCACCCTCAGATACAGTAACCTTGCTTAATAAAGCATATGGTGATACCGCAATGAAGAAATCGCAAGTTTTTGAGTGGCACAAGCGTTTCCGTGAAGCTCGTGTGTTACGGCAGATTTATGGGCATGGTCTGCTAGAGGTTAGCAGCATGCGATTTTAGGGGTTACAACGTGTAATGTAATGTAAAAGTATTATTAGTCTAGTGAACGCTGTGACGTTTCAACGTTAGTTGTCACGCACGGTGACCAAGAGACGAGACCCTTTTCTAGACGACCGTCGAACCGATAAGACGTGTCCTTGGAATGTTATATTGCCGGGCTTGTATTGCCGCACGATTATATTGTATTAAATAATGGACATGGGTCAGTCCAATGTGATAACGAAGAAAGATGAAGGTACAGGTTCGTAATTGACTAAACCTTGTCAACGTGAATTTATAGTCCGCTTTAGTTATTCGAATGCCAGACGCATAATCTCACTGTCGGTGTATTGGATTTTCCAACCACGCGTGCATACAGTTATGCGGTTCTGACTACTATGTTTTCAAGCTAGGAGACAAAGGACTGATTTTGTAAAGGAATAATATATGAAGTATGAACTGCAACTTATTATGTATAATTCTTCATGATGACCATGTGTAAACTGTTCGTGTATGGAATCGATATAATAAATGTATGTGGACTCGAGAAAGGACTTATCAAATCTCTAACATTAGAATTTGACTATATTATTAAGTTGACAATATTATATCCCACCTTCGCGTACTTTAACATCAATAGCACGATCTCATAATTGACTGGAAAAGACAATGGATAAATAGATGTAAACGTAAATAGAAGAGCCAGTATAAACCAGCAAACTCTCGCAACGACTAGGGAACCAAACAGCCCCCAGCAACAGTGGTAACGGCAACAGTTCTAACGGCAACAGTTCTAACGGCAACAGTGGTGGGCCATCGCGGGGACGAAGGAAGAAGAAACAAGATTTTCTCGTTTACATGTGTTGCCAACTGTTTACCATTATAAGCAAGTCACATGATCTGCATAATACTACGTTGAACACATGACTACGCAATGCAAATCTGACGTCACTACATCGTGCGTAGATGCCACGCTTCGAAAGGAACAACCGTCAACTCATTCCAGTTTTGATTAATATTTGCTTAATCAAGAAGACCAGACAAGAGAATACTGTGATCAGCCAATCATGAGCAAACAGTACTAGGCACTAGTCTAGTCCGTTGACGAATTTGACATCGCCGGAGCCTTCTAAAGATAAGTTTAGACCTAGGACGATTGTCGTTCATTAACACACTAATGA